>JAJHUR010072962.1:27164-49863 GCA_027495735.1 Lutjanus campechanus
TTGTGACTAAAGCCTATAAATGGAGAGGGAAGGAGCTCTGTGTTCATTGTAGAAGTTTTATTTTGCGTTATGAACACTTCATATCCAGATCATATAGCTCTGACTATGCAAGACAACAGCAGTAACACGCTGCATACTGAAGTTCCAATAGTAATCTAACATCAGTTCTGGTGTGTGTTTTCGTGACAAACCATAGTTTGGAGGGGATTCCTCAGGTGGAAGATCTTGCAGTTATTGACCCCGTGTCTCTGATCATCTGTCATGTAGTGTGCACAGCACAACAACTTCAAGACTCATGATTATAAGGCAGAGAGTCGTGTAATGTGAACCGCACAGTGAATGTGAGGTAGTGTGACTGAGGATTAAGTGTTGTTTGAGACCTCCAAAAGTTCCTTTTTTTCCTTTCTCAGCCAGTTGGAGATGAGAGCCAGGCGAGGGTGGTGGAGCTGGTTGGACAGAAACCAGGTGATTAGTGTGATCTATATCATTATTGATCTCAATGTTAGATCAATATTAAACCTAAAGTGCTGTACCCTTGTGTGTTTAAAAGTACAAATCTCAGAATCTGCTCTTTCTGTTTCTACTCTAGAGTTTGACTTCAAGCCCAGAGGCCATGTAGAGCTGGGAGAGGAGCTGGGTCTCATCAGGCAGAGGTGAGGATGACTCTGATTGGTTGTTTACTTTAAATACTTGTTCAACTTGTTTTCATTTGTCGCATTTTTTTTTAAATAAACTTTATTACGAAATGTTAACATATACCAACAGTTCAGACTTGTGTTCTGCCACTGGCATTCTGAAGAAATTCAGAGAAAACAGTGCATGAACAAATATAAATACACAAATAAACTATCATCAAAATAAATAAATATTAATTTGGAAAAGAAAAGAGAAGAAAATATGGGCTACAGAGACTTTGAAGAGAAAAGAAAACAGGGAAAAATACATTAATTTTCATTGAAGAGACAATCGTATAGTTTTGATACTTTTTCGTTGTCTATGAATTATTAAGCCCTAATTCAGTCCTTAAATTCAAATAAGAATCTTGTGAAAATGGGGCTGTTATTTTTCATTCTGCACTTGTGTGTGTGGAATTTGCCTTTTAGGATCAACAAGTTTATTATAAAATCAACAAACTTCATGTTCAATCGTATCCAAAAAATGACTGTGTGGACACAGTGACAATCTAAAAGACAAAGGTTCGTTGTTTCAAAATTTGTATTTGTTTTCAATATCTAAATATAAATTTGTTGTTGTAATGGTTTTGTGTGGGGGAAAGCAGCATAGTGTTGTACTGTTTGTGAGCTGTTTGTTAGTATGATTGAAAGTAAAACTGAGGAAGACGGGATGTTTTTCCGTATAGTCCAGCTCCAGGTTGAGAGCAAAGAAACTAAAATGTTGAAGAGCAAAATGTCCTTTTGAATGAATCATACATACAATATCATAATCTTAAATATTTTCTCTGGTATTAAGTCTCTACCCTCTTTGATATGAATGGGAATGCTCCTCTGTCCTCTCATGCAGACATCTGGCTCATGTCTCAGGCCACAGATCCTATTATCTGAGGGGAACAGGGGCCAGACTACAGATTGCACTCCAAAACTTTGCTCTTGACACACTGCAGCGACGGGTGAGTATGTGTCTGGAAGCATGAGATATAAAAAGTGAACATATAGTATTTTTCTGTTGACATATAGAAAGAAACTTGAGTTTTCCTTTTGACTCCTGCAGGGCTTCATTCCCATGGTTGTGCCTGACATGCTGAAGGGAACAGTGTTTGTGAGTAGCAGAGCTCTGTGACATCTGTTTTTAATATGTCTGATTTTACACAAATGTAGTCACAACAACACAATTGGACTTAATGACTTAAAGATACTTAATATCTAAAAATGGGGTTTGAATACATATAAATCAAATATCAAATGATTATTGGAATATATGTAGTTAATTTAAATGGTTGCAAACATTCAGACATAAGTTTAAAGACCAAAACATCTTTAATCCAGACAAAGTCCCTCTCCCTGACCGCTCTTCTCTTTGTCCTTCTGTTTCCTCCACCTGCAGGAAGGTTGTGGGATGCAGCCCAACGCCCATCGCTCTCAGGTCTATTCACTGGACCGGGATCGATTCCCAGATCTCAACCTGGCAGGGACTGGAGAGGTCGGGGTGGCAGGTGAAACTTCATTCTTATCTCATGTTAATGTGCTGTAGCTTTTTATCAAAAATTTTGAATCCAGCTGTTCACATCAAATATTTCATCATTTTCAAACAACCATTGATATGCTGAAAAATGTGCAAGTTTGAGACAGATCAGAAATCAGAAATCGGAAGTCAAAGCACCCATTTTACTAATGTGTACAATATCATATTGTTCATACGTTAATAATATGTCTCTATTTTATTGTCTATTTTCAATTTATGCTTCTTCAGTCACAGTCACTGCTTTTTATCTTTCTTTATATTTATTTACTACGACTTACTATATTTATTTTATGCACTAAAATCACAGAGGCAGTTTCCTTGTATGTGTAAACGTACTTGGCACTAAACCTGATTCTGCTGTGTAGTACTGTAATTACATGATGTGTGTATCTTTTCTCCAGGCTATTTCATGGATCATGCAGTAAACTGGCAGGACCTGCCTGTCAGGTTAGAAGCACTCCTCTCTCCTGGCTTTCCGCAGATAGATAATGTTATATTAATAATTAGTAATAATAGCTGACATGATGTGTCCTCTCCCTCCCGCTGCAGGACAGTGTGCAGCAGCACCTGCTACAGAGCAGAGACGGACACGGGCAGAGAGACATGGGGGCTCTACAGAGTGCATCACTTCAACAAGGTTACAAGATCAACAGCATTATGTCAGGGACACAGGAGCTGCTCGTATGAATATGTACACAGAAAACACAGTATTCATAAGTCTACTGTTCCAAGTGACATGTGCATGTGCATTCAAATTTGCATATGTGTAAGTACCTACTCAATAAGTATGCTAATGAGTGTTGTAATTAAAGCTGGAGCTGGTAACATTAGAGACACCACCAAGAGTGAAGAACTGCTCACACCAAGAATGATACTATACTGCAACTTTACATATGCTGTTTAAAATATTGTTCTAACCCACATGGATGGTGGAATCCACACCACAACTAATAATGACAACGACAGTGGTGAACAAGATGAATGGATGATGATGAACTGGTGAACAATAAAAACAATGACAATCAAAATCCACCCATATTTACAGGGTAATGCCTACAAGTTCATAAACCCATGTATAACTTTTTTTTTGTCAGAGCATTTGATTTATTGATTGCAGTCAGGATGGAAGGAGAAATTCGCCAAATGTAACAAAAAATGGTTCTACCCTAACTTTGACTGTGTGCGTGTATCTAGGTAGAAATGTTTGGAGTGACAGCAGATGAGACGGGAGAAGAGAGCTCTCAGCTGCTGGAAGAGTTTGTGTCTTTGCAGAAGGAGATGTTCTCTGCACTGGAACTACACTACAGGTTAGTGCGCACACACACACACACACACACACACACACACACACACAATCAATCAATCAAGAGTTCTCTCAGTCTCACAGTCACAGTCTAAGTGTCGCTGTTTTCTTTTATAAATACATCTTAAGTTGTATTTGTGTGTGTGTTTTTCTCAGAGTGTTGGACATGCCAACACAGGAACTGGGTCCTCCAGCATACAGGAAGTACGACATTGAAGCCTGGATGCCTGGGAGGAACAGCTACGGGGAGGTCAGTCTCATTATAGCACTGTTCCCTACGTATTCATCATGTTTCAGCCTTATAAGTCACATGCTTAGGAAATGACTGGAGGTCAACTGAAATATTTGCTTACTAACTTGTGTAAAAAATGTGCATTTGTAGTAATATATACTGCAGGGTAGGCCATTCACGACTACTGCATTTTAGTTTTCATCATCTATTCCCAAAAAGTAGTCATGGGAGGTATGGCATATTTTGTTCACTGAATAGCGATGATCAGTCCTCAACGAAAATGTCTCAAATACAACCAGTAAAGAGGTAACTAATGTGGATGGGATCAACCTGGGGGTAGATTAAGTAGCAGTCCTGATTCTGATTGCAGTTCTATCTATAAATATCAGATTTCCAGTGGGTCCAACTGTACAGACTACCAAAGCAGACGGCTCAACATCCTGTATGAGAGAGAGGACGGCAGCCTGCAGTACGCCCACACAGTAAGACTGCAGATGAGGCGGACTGCTGTATATTCCTGCGGGTTTATCTCACAGCAGTGTACTGTAATGTGTTTCTGCTTTTATTTCTCTAGGTGAATGCTACAGCATGCGCCATTCCCCGAACCATCATCGCCATCCTGGAGACTCACCAGACCAAAGTAAGATGCCATCATAAGGGCACACTTCACAAATGAGGGTTCCCACAAACCTGAAATTCTTATATGCAGTCATTTTTCTGTCAATGAATTGTCCTGGAAATTACAAAATAGATTAAAATCTCTCAAAATTTTCTGGAAAAGGTTGTTATGGACAATAAAATTATGGTCCAATTGTTATATGAACCATAACAGACATCGCAAGGCCCCAAAATGATGTTCCTACAATGTCTGACAGCTGAAAATGTCGCTCTGTACAGAGAATAGGTGCAACAAATATCATGTGTTTGGCTCATAGTTACTTCACTCGATAACTGTTTTTTGATAAATATTACTAAATAAATAATACCATCATTATATTACAAAACAGTACATATTTTCCACAATACTGTGCTTGTTGAGACAAAAAGCACAAGTTAGCAAATTTAATTTGTGAAATTTAATGTATTTTCAACATAATCATCCCTTGTTTGTGTTGCACCTGTTGCCGGGGTTGGGGTCAGTTGCAGCATCTGACTTCCATTTAAATAACAATTGTGAATAATACATCATAAGTAACCATCTTTAAATGGTTTGCATAATTAGCAGACAGATGTAAGTTTAATATATAAAGTTCTTGTTGGTCTCGTCTATATAGTTTCTGAGAAATGTCTCTGAAGGGGATTTATACTTTGTTTTTTAGTAGTAGTAGTAGTTCTGTTTTCATGCATATTCCCAGCTGAAAGTGACCCAAAGAAAGATGAAAATCAGACACTATAAAAGCATACATCAGCGACTAAAACAGATCCTGATCCTTGCCTCTAAAGGCAAAGTTTCAATTAAACTCTATTAAAATTAAATTTAAAATAGTATTTTAGTTTCATCCTCGCTTATTATCTCTTCTTATTGCCCACCTACTACCATGTTAAATGTTCTTGCATGCACCTGTCTGTGTACAAATGTGGCAAAGTGGCTCCCCCTTGAGACCGTTGTTAGCCAAGACATCCTCATACAAATTGTAATGTACTTCAGTAGATATACTGAAATATTATTATAAAAATAATGCTACAATTTTCTCTATATTACTGGACAGTGTGACATTTTCATGAAGCAGAGAAATTTACAAATGTCATCAGATTAGATAGATTAATTAAGGGTGAATGAAGTCTGTACAGTTCCTACATTTCTTTACCTGCATGAGATGCCTGTCTTGGTTGTAGAATGGTTGTAGAACAGCATAGTTATTTAAAGACTTTTTATAAATCCACTTGTATGGAAGCATATTGCTGCCCCGCCAGAAAAAAAGGAAATCAGATCAGCATCACATGATAACGTGAAAATTTAATTATAAGATGGAAGATGTTTTTCACATTATAACAAGATATTTTTACATTATTACAACATACAAACTTATCACTCATTAACTTTTCTTGTTTTAATGATATATCATTTATTTTGTTATATTATGAAATGTTTTAAGTCAAAAATGTGAAAACATTTGTCTGGCTTGGCAGCAATATGCTGTAGCACACTTGATTTAACATCACAGTGTTATCATTGATTCGAATTTTTGTTGACCTTTCTACTTTTGTCTCCCCCTCTCCTCCACCCTTTCTTTCCATCTCCTCAGGAGGGAACAGTGCGTGTCCCCCGAGCTCTGCAGCCTTATTTGGGTCTGGAAGTGATCGAGAAGCCAAAGTACGCTCCACTGAAATACATAGGACCCAACCAGCACACTCGACCGCCCAGGCCTGCTCCCAAGACCAGATGACACAAATACAAGAGTGGTGCTGTACAGCCAGCCACCGTCCAGTCCACAAACACCTGAGGTGGGAGCCAGGTCACATTCAACACCAACAAGTCAGACAGGAAGCAGATATTTAATATGCATAAAAATGCTTCATACAGTCCGACTGTTTGAGTTGATGGATCAGGACTTAACCTTTCAGTTTACTGTCAATGTAAATATATTTCTTTCTTATTGTGCTGAATGTCATGAAATTAGGAGCTCAAGCCTGACTGAGGAGGACCATGAAAAAAAGAATTAATAAAGATAAGTGTTTAATGTCTGTCTGGCTCATGTATTGGTTAGTGGTTGTGTTTTTATTGTGCCCAGTGCTGTTAAATACGCTGGAGATCTTCTAATACCACTTTTCCTTCACGATTCCTGAACTTTGGGTATCAGACGATACAGAGTCCTGATCCAGTACCAGTGCATTAAAAAAACTAATATATTATGGATACTATTTTTTAATAGCGGTATACTTCTAACCCTGTATGGATGTGATATGATTGCTATCATCTTCCATCTCTTTGAACAAATACATAATGAATAAAACACAACTTCAGCATCCTGGGATAAAAAGACATACATGATTCTGTTGGGAAGTGGCAGGGTCCTGTTTCAGGTTTAATAAATTACATGGTATTGGATTTGGACTAATGGACTAATATACTTACAGATACCAATACCTGCATTTTAGGCAGTATTGGACGTATTTTCCAATACTGCTATTGAAACAACCCTAACACATTATACATATGTTACCACATAAACACAGTGAATGACACTGTGACCTTGAGGGGGGCCTGCAGATGAAGCACATTGAAAAAGACTTCTCCCAAAGGTGACATACAGGCGCATTAATGTGTGTTACACTACCAGCTGTTCCACAGTATGAATAATTGATGTGCAAAAGTAATTAACCAGCAGCTCTGGGAGGTGATGGTGTTTGCATGGACTTTGCAAATAAACTGAAAGCTGTTATAGTAATATTCTCACTGGGCATGTTAAGTGGGATTTGAATAGAGTGGAATTACAGAGAAGTTTAATGTTTTTTCCGTGTACTGTAGCTTCTTTTGCTCTCCTCAAGCCTCCAAACAGGGCTGCAGCCAGGATTTTCAAAACACTGAGGTCATGAGTCCTCACCCTGCTAGTGGGTTTAGGGGAAACCAACAACAATAATCACTTAGAAAATAATGTCTGTGCCAACACATAGATGAAAACTGGACTAGAATTCAACACAAAGTCACAAATATGACCAAAATCACTCTTTATCAGTCCAGTTTCTTGTGAAATCATTTACTGTCTAACAAATTGAGCTGAGCAGCACAACTGCAGTATTTTTCAGGCTTTTCCCTAAAATATCTGACAAGTGCTCTGACACTCATTACTCAAGCTCATCCAAATAATAAACCACATTGTTTTTGTTTTTTTGTTTTTTTGTTTTGTTTTTAAAAAAAAAGGCCTAATCTGTCTTTAAATTAATACAGATTCCCTTAAAAATAAGAAAACACTACATGTAATTCTTATTTACAATAAAATGGAAATAAATAGGTATTTTTGATCAGTTAATTAGAAATAATATTGAAACATTTTGATAGTAATCACTGGACACACAATTGTTTGCTCCTGTTCAGCCCTGCTGGCAAGATGGCAGCAGACCTAATAAGACATGTGAAAAGATAATAATAATAATAATAATAATAATAATAATAATAATAATAATATGACCTCAGTGTTTTGCCCTGGTGGGTTT
Source organism: Lutjanus campechanus (assembly GCA_027495735.1). Lineage (NCBI taxonomy): Eukaryota > Metazoa > Chordata > Actinopteri > Lutjaniformes > Lutjanidae > Lutjanus > Lutjanus campechanus. The sequence continues at coordinate 35,054 of JAJHUR010072962.1, forward strand.
CTTTTCTTATCTTGTTCCTTTAACTGTAATTTTCTACAATTCTTATAAGGTTGTGTCAAGTTTAGTTTTGTACTTTTATTTTTATATTTCCACTCATGAACTGTGCGTCCTGGACTCGGCTCTTAATAAAAATGTTTTAAGTGAGATACCTCTGCTCGCCTTAAGTCCTCCAAATGGACCACGGAGCAGCTTTGAGAAGCAATGATGAGATACTCAGATTAAACTGCAGATCCTCAAACATTTTGTTAACAAACTGTAAGTACAGGACGACCATCTGACATCTCTGGCACCTTAACAGGGTTTGGGCTTTGATCTGCTCTCAGTCACCTGACACACACACACACACACACACACACGGTGCTCGGCTCCACCTCGCTCAGCTCGGCGGGTGTGTAAAGAAGATCCAGCCCGTTATTTCAAGGTTATCTCCTGCAGGAGCCTCACTTTCTGGATCCTATGGGAATTTTGATAACCGCAGTGTTTCTCTGGGCTGTCGTCGGAGGTAAGCATCCATCACACTTCATCTTTACCCTGCTTCAGTGTGTGTTTGTCGGGCTCTCGGTGTGAAATGACGGTACAAAACGCTGCGAGTGATTACAGCTCTCAGCAGGCAGGCTCCGCCGGAGACAATCCTCCTCTTTCACACACTGAAGCCCTGTTACTGTCTTTACCGGCATGAAACAGACCAAACTACACGCGTTATAATAACACTTTATGAAGGTGTGTGCTATAACCTAACTGCGACAGCCTCAGGGGTTTAGACTAATAGGCTAAACAAAACGTTGTTACATAATTTGTTTTGCGCCCACCTTTCTGTTTCTGTCTGCTGGACTGACGCTGCTGTCACTGGTGAGGATGGGGGTTTAAAAAAACAAGCATATTTGACTATTTATGACAGACCTCTTGAGCAACATTAATGTGAACTGATGCTCCGCACAGGTGAGCGGAACAGCGCACATGTGCGCCAGCTGCGCAAAAAACGTGTTAATGAGTTAAAATAAGAAGTGCAGACCCCCACTACAGAGACAATTAGAGGGGAGTGAGCCCCCCACAGAGGCGTGTGTGTAAAAATAGGGTAAATATTAGTCTGCAGTGGGGTTAGGCGCAGTCTTACGCAGTAACACAGGCGATAACCTACATAGAGCAGACTGTAAACTGTTTGGGTTTATGTTTGGTTTTGCTGTCGCAGTGGGTGAAGGCAATATTTGTCAAACCCCACCCTAACGAAATAAAATTAAACCTGATTGTAGTCTATGTTTTAAAAATACGTATCAACCCAGAACCAGCAACGGTTGGTATTATCATAATCTTAAATGCCCCTGCAGCTCGACGTCAATTAAATGTCAAGAGGAGTAGGGGAGACTGGGGACGGTTGCAACTCTTTTTGCATTTCTCTCAGTTATTCAGAGACTATTTGAACTAGACCAACCAAATCTTTACATATTTAACTTGCATCTATCTGCTAATTACCCATCAAAGATGATTACATATGACATATCATTCACAGCAGTTTTTGTCTTATAAAGCATAGTGTTGTGAAAATATGCATTGTTCTACAATAATGCACTACTATTCATTTATTTAGTCGTATTTATTAAACAACAGCTGTTGGGTTTTGTTAGTTTATGCATAAAACATGCAGTTGTTTTCAGTGTGAGGCAGAAAGACTGGAACAATTTGCAACGCAACAAACTTTTATTAAATATTGTTGTACAAAACTGGAACAATGACTACTATATGTTGAAAAACAATACGTGGTCTGTTTTGATATGGCTGCTTAGCTTTTACGCTAACCCGCTTAATCAGCCATGACATGCGCTAGCTAGGAACAGTGACCTTCATGCATGCTAACCATGTAATTTAGAAGTCAACAAAACAAGGATTCAACGTAAATAAGTTTGATTAATTAATACAAAAGGTCAGGACCATATGACAAAAATACAGCTAATGAAAAACATAACATTCATACCTCCAAACCAAGTTTTTTTTTCAATAACAAAACAAAAAAGCTACAAAACAGTGGAATGCTACAATTACATAGGGCCTATACTGGAATTTGGGGGCTATTCTTTATATTCTTTCTATAGAACATAATATATAGGATATATACATTTTGGAATGATCTGTCAAATGTGCTTGTACTTGTGAGAAAGATATGTAATGGAGGCATATAAATGCCGATACATATATGCAGGGCCGCTAATACTGGTTGGCCGATATATCAGTCGGGCTCTAATACTACTCCTACAAATATCAGTGTGTAATAGTTTTAATCAGTTTTAAAATAATGTTAAAACATGGTTGAAAGACAGAGAGTCATGTTGAGTTTGATAATGTACATGGCTGTCCCACAGCTGTATTTATGTGTGTTATATGAGCTTCGTAGTGTACACTCCCAGGGACAACAGATTTAGCATTGTGCTGTGTCTGGTGCAGTACATTTATTGCACACAGTCCCTGTTTTAAATAACCAATGAATGAAATTAAACTTCTGAATTTTTAACCATGAGTTTGGTTGACCTCATGGGCAGCAGCAGGACAAGCCAATAACACCAGAGCCAGATCACAGTGTTAATTATGGGGCCGGGGTGTCCCAGCTTAGGAAAGTACACACACACATTCTCACTCACACACACACACACACACACACACACACACACACACACACACACACACACACCATCACATGGACATTGCAGGGTATTACAGAGCCAAACTGTTGGCAGCTCACGTGTCTGCAGGGGGTTTTCATCAGTGGACATGGTGTCAATTAGTCCAATTGATCCTGATCTGATGTGCTGATCTGGCTTTGTGTTGACACCAACCACAGAGTTTAGATCAAACTTACACCGTCTACATGTGTCCAGTAAAGTTGAAGGAACACATGAACCCTAGTCTTCAGTGCTTCAGTTTGTATCATATCTACTACGGATGAGATAAATAATCATAGTTTGGGGGCTCAAATTTGGTTAGTCTCAAGAAAAATCTCAAGAAAATGTCTAAAGCAACACCAGTGTGTAACCACATAAAACACATAAAGTTTAAAAGGATATAGTTGACTGTTTGATCATTCAGATGCTTGTACGACCATCAGCTTTGAAATATGTTGACTTTATGAAAATTAATTATTAAACTATTTGTTTTAACTTAAAAAAAGTAGTGTACTGGCTGCCTTAAATTTTTTAAGTTGACTTAATTTGAAAACACAAGTTGAGTTTTTTTGTAATGATTCAAAACAAATAAACTTCTCTACTCAAATAAACTTGAATAATAACTCAGTTGTACTTGAGAAAACATGTTCAGTAGGTTTAAGATATTAAGTTTAACCAACAACTGTTTTATTACAAACAAATATGATTTCCTTTTACATTTTCTCAGTTTGAACAGTTTGTTTTAAGTGCGGGGGTAGAGACTGAATTTAGTACTCATATATATACTCATATAATACTCATCATATATGTTTTCTTCAAACTATAAAACAGGAGGGTCCCAGGAGAGTTTTAACTCTGAAACAGTGCATGCTGGGAAGTCTGCTAATATGCTGATCATGTTTCTTATTCAGTGAGTTGATTGAACTCTGCACAGTGCATTTATTCAACTCATCATTTCAAGTCAAAAGACTTTGACTTTGAATTTGTTTCATAATTTAAACTGTTCTCAAAATTTTAAATTTAATTAACTTCAAGAAATAAAACTTGTATATTTGTGTGAAGTAAATGAGAAAAGATTAGTTTTATAAATTATTGTACGATTTTTATAGTGTATTCTTTTCAGCAGTGTTTTAAAAAAAAAAAAATTTTTCATTTAATTTATATCTACTTAATTTGGTTTGATGATGGTGACAGTTTGACAGAAAACATAAAAATCTTTCTAAATTGGCCACAATATTACAGGCTGACATTTAGATTCATGACCAAATGAAGGTGCAATAACTGATCGGCATCATATCTTGTGTCTCAGCCAGTCTTTGCACAGAAATACATAACAATAAAAGAAAAGGTCACAGGCTGCAGGCTGAACATGAACTGTGATCTATACTGACATTTAGGCCCTTGTTAGATTCAGTGTATCTCCGTGAGAAAAGGTGCTGATGGCATTGCTTAGTTTGCCTTTAATGATGTGTTGGCAGGCAGGGATTGGTGACTGATTTAGCTCTGGTGGGAAACTACCTGCGAGCTAAAGCCTTTGGGAATATCTGCATCCTGCAGAGGGAGGGAGAGAGGTGCATGGGGGTTAAGCTTCTTTGCTGTGTCGCTTACGAATGGGTGACTGTGCTTAACATAATGAGAACAGCTCCACCCACACCCGTGCAGCACTAACCATCGCTAAGTAAACAAACGAGTTCATATATACTGCTCTGTAACATAGTTTGGTGCAGTTTCTGCTGTTGCAGAACTGTTAAGCATATTGATTTGTGTTCTCCCTCACTTTCTGTATCACCCTCTTTGTTTTGTGCCTCAGTGGGAAGCCGGCCAGTAACCTCACCCCTTAATGATGCAAAGGTCAGAAACAAGTGCCTTTTTATTTCCACTATCATTCAGCATATAATTTAAATATAATTTGATTACTCAACCTGTAATTGTCTTTTTTTGTTTTTTGTGCCTCCAGGTTGAATGTATTATTCAGGAGACACTGAATGAAGATGGGTCACAACATGAGTGTGGCCCACAGCTAGCAGGTGACATATCTAATTATCTGCTCACCAATACTCAGATCATATAATGTAGTGTTTAGCAGAGGTGGGACCAAGTCATTGTTTTGTAAATCACATGTCAGTCTTAATCCTTTGGTCTTGTATTATCTTTGGTATATTTTTTTCCAGCTGGAGCTTTGTAACATAAAGTTTCATAAAGTTTCCTGCAGCTTTATTGGATGCTGTCAGATTGCTTCAAACAAAGTGGATCTTGGAATTAAGTGTCCACTTGCTGAGAATGAACAGCGTTAATGTTACTTGATTCAGGAAATGAAGGGAAATTAATTGCTTTGTGGAATCACACTTTTTAAATAACATATTTGTTCATCTTTATGGGAAAGTGTTGAGTATTTTCAAGTCAAAAGGCTCAAGTCCAAGTGAAGCTGTGAGTCATTGCTACTCAAGTCAAGTTGTTTTTTGATTTTGTCAAGTCTGAAGTCATAAAATTTGTGACTCATGTCCATACCCCTGGTGTTTAGAGCTTAAAGAATTATTTGATTAGCCAACCAACAGGAAATGTATTATCAGCCACTATAGTAATATACTAATACTAATATTTTTATGCAAAGATGCCAAACATCGCTTGGCAATTTTCTGCTTTTCTCTGTTTCATGTCTCTGTAACTTACATATTTGGAGATTTGGGACTGTTCGTGGGACAAAAGAAGACATTTGGAGATTAATTGTGAGCGTATTTCCACTGTTTTCTGACATTTGATAGACTAAACCTTTGGTTGATTAACTATCAATGTATACAAAGAAATACAAGATAGAAGAGGTGTGGAATTGAGTTCACATGACTTGGACTCAAAAAAGACTTTCAACTCGTCTTGGACTTTAACACCAGTGCCTTGTGACTTCACTTGGACTTGAGCCTTTTAACTTAAAAATACTTCATACCTTCCTTCAAGCCCAAAGATTAAAATGTGTTTTTTTCTGAATCAGCTGACATTAACATTATTCATTCTCAGCAAGTCACCACTTAATTCTCCAGATCCACTTTGTTTGAAGCAATCTGACAGCATCCAATGAAGGAAAGAACCACAAAGAACTAATGTTATATTACTGAGCTCCAACTGGAAAAAAAATATAAATATAGGGCTGTGCTCAGTCAATATCAGGCCAGTAATATCAGCTGTCCAATATATCTGTCTGGCTCTAAAACTTACAGATGGAGACTTAATAATGTCTGACAATTTAAGTTGCACAAAGAACCGAGGCTGTGTTGTTAAAATGGGATTACATTTGGTAAAAAGGACATTGTGACCCGTTTAGAATTCAAACATTCTTGGGACAGTCTTGATCAATGTTCCTGACTTGAGACTACAGTGCAAAGACTAGAGACTTTCTTGTGACTTGCAAAACGACTCATTCCAACCTCTGCACCTCTGAAATAATTAATCTAAATTTACCATTATTCTTGTGTGTGACGGGTGTTTTGACACAATTCTCTGGTTGTGTAAAGACTTGTCCACATGTCTTGAGTTACACAGATCCTCTGTTGGTGTTCTGCACTTTGTTTTGTTGTGCTCCTGTTTTGAAGTGCTGTGTCTCATTATTGTTGCAGAGGAACTCGATGAAGTGCAAAGACATCAGGGTCTGCTCAGGGAGCTGCAGAGGCTGGCTGTTGATGGTATGAACAAATGGGCATTGACTCACTTTGGTGTATTTTTAACACACTTGTCACACCTGAAAAACATTGACATGGTGCTTCATTTATTTCCTGCATTAATCATACATGTGCTCAATCATGTATATTACAGTTTTTCTCAATGCTAAGACACGCTTAATGAAACTAGGATCCACTTTATCTTCATCGTCACCTTATTAGCACAGCACAAGTCTTCTTTTGCAAATGTGTCAACACTTTTTCCTTGGTTTCAAACATTTTCATACCCTTTTTCAAAACAGTTGACACAGATGCCATAAAAAGACGCAAATTCACTATTGGATTAACTGTGTTAAACAAAAGGAAAACATCTTTTCGCAGCTGATAGAATTTACTTGCATAATTGTGAATCTGTAATGCACCTGCGTGAAACTGCACGACTCTTCTTTATTCACAAAAGATGCCACCTCTGTGTTGCTATTTGCATGGATGGACCAAAGAGGCCAAAAGCACACAAGGAGAGTAAGAGGCTGTGGCAAAGAGATCTGAGGAAGAGGAGGTTGTGTTTACTGTATAGTGCTGGCCCTGCTGTTGTGGTCCAGCCAAAAAGAATAACATAGGAAAAATCTATTGCAGTACAATACAGTAAATTGTTTCTGTTTCTGGGTATTTCTGATTTGGGCTGAAATTCTTAAAGACTGCATTAAAGGCTGTACAGAACCATAGAGAATGTGGAAATATGTCTAGTCTAGGTGCTGATTTTAGGTCTTAAATGTCAACCACAGTGCATGGGCACTGAAAGACCTACACACAAGAATAAGACTAAAATTAATGAAGAAAACTTTATTAGAAAAATGTCTCTATTTGTAGTACTTTACAGGAAATCTAAAAAAGAGTGTAAAAAGTGCAAGTGTAGAGTGCAGCACTGTTTGTTACCTCTAGAAAAGTCGTCTCTGGGGAAATGATTGCTGTCATGTTGCCTGCTTTTTTTGGTGTATATTTCAACTACGTTAAGTATCAACAAATGGCACAAACATAAAGCTCAAATTAGGGTTGAACTGGTTTAGATTGATAGCTGTATTCTGTATTTAGCTGTTCATTGTGTAAAAATTGATTGAACAAATACATTAATTTGACCTCAAGTTGTGTTGTTTTATGGAAATATTTGCTTTTGTTGCATGTTTTAAATGTTTTGTGAATCATTTTGGTCAGTGATTTTCAGTTTAGTTCTGTGTGTGAATTGTTTTGAAAATGTAACTTCTGAATGGACAAATGTGTTTATGCAAATCAGAAAAACTGTAACACCACACCTGCTGTTGCATTCTGACTGTTGCAGAGAGAGAAAATGAGCAAGAGAACGAGAAGGAGCAATATGAGTACAACCTGGCCGACGATGAGAGTGACTTTGAGCAGAGAGATGAGGAGGAGGACCAGGACGAGGACGAGGAGAAGGAGGAGAGAGACGTGAGCAGCCTTCCAAAAAAGACAGAGGAAAAGAAAGAGGACAAGAAAGAGGAAGATGACACCAAGAGGAAGATGATAGAAGAGCCACGGATCGAAGACAGAGGGAATGACAATGAAGAAGAGAGAGCCAAGGAGCTGGAGGAGCTGCTGGCTGCGGAGATCACCAAGAAGGGGAAGGAGGAGAAGAATGATGAAGAGCTCAAAGAGCTGCTGAAAGAGCTGAAGAAGAAACGCTATGAGGCAGTGAAGGAGAGGGAGAACCACAAAGGGTCTGGAGTGGAGCAGAATGAGGAGGTGGAGGAGAAGAAGGAGGACAAAGAGAAGGAGGGAAATACAGAGGAGGACTTAGAGAAACAGAGGATGGAGGAGAGGAGGAAGAATGAGGTAGAGCTGATGGTGGAGAAGGAGAAGGTGGAGAAGGAGCTGAAGGAACTGCTAAAAGAGCAGGACAGCAAGAGCAAGCCGGAGCAGGAGAGGGAGAGGAAAGAGAAGCAGGAGGAGCTGGAAGAACTGGTCAGGAAGATGAAGCGGGTGCAGGAGGAGGAGCAGGATACACAGGGTGGGAAGAAAGAGGACGGCATGGAGGGAAGGACAGCGGAGGAGAAGAGTGAGAAGAAGGAGGGCGAAGGAGAAAAGGAGCCTGACGAGAAAGCAGAGAATGAAGTGAGGAAGAAGGAGGAGGCGGCAACAGAGGTGAAGGAGCCGCAGCAGAAGAGAGTGATGGAGAAAGCAAGTGATGAAGCCACGCAGCAGTTTGAGCGGGAGAGGTACAAGGATGAGGAAGAGGAGGGCGAGGAAGATGAAGATGAGGATGATTTTGTCAGAGAGGATGAGGAGGGACAGGAGGAGGAAGATGATGAGGGTGACGCCGAAGAAGATGAGGGGGAGGTAAGCTGGTGCAAATAACATGTTACTGTTTTTTTCTGTCTGTTTGTTAACACTTTATATTACAGCTCGCAAATTACAGTGTAATTATTTAGTATTACATGCTACTAATTAAATACTTTCTGTGTACTTATGCCAGGACAAATATGTAAATACAGAGGAAAAAGAAAACTTATTAGTGTCTTGAACATTAGTTTTGATCATCAGACCAGCTTTTATGTCCTGTCAGTCAAGCTCACTTATTATGGTGAAGGTCCAGGGTAAACCGGTCAGCATCATGTGACGATGTAAAGACATTACTGCAACATTGCACTTACAATGTTACCATTAGTTACATTGCTGCTACACTGTTGAAATGTTACAACATAAGAGGTATTCTGTGGTATTTTTGCAACATCTGTCCAACATCTTCTCCATGATGTTCCTTGTACTTTATTTACTTTATAATCATTTTGCCGCATATCCCTACAAACATGTTATGTCGTTGCAATGTTGGGATTGTGGCGTTCATTCATGATGTAGCGACGTTCCTGCATCATTACACATAAAATGTTACATTGCAGCGCCCTTACTGCAACATTATACTTAAGACATTATATTGCATGCAAAATTCTGGCAATATAAGGTGACATTGTCACAACATCTCCAAAAAGCAGTGTAGGAACAACACACTAGCGGCATTTAAAATAACATGCTGGCTATGACACTCTGGAATTTCATTTGGTAGGTTGCCAGAACGTCACGTCGCAAAAATAACACTGTAACTCTGTTTCTGCAAAGACTTTGTGTTAGTAGTGTTAATACAAAGTAAAGATTCCGCTTTTTTTACACAATACAGTCTGTAACATCAATAAATACAATTACAACCCATATTACAAAGAAGCTGAGGAGCTGTGCAAAACAAATAAAACAAATGGTGATAAATTGCTAATCTCTTCTGACATGTACTCATTTGAAAACAGTTCCTGTGTAGCTTGAGGTTGAATGTCTGAAGGGCTACAGGACTGTAAAAAGTTTGTGAAACACTGCATTAGCCTAGGCTCGCTGTTATCACATGGCATTTATTAGCGACAACGAAGCTAGCATCCTCATAGCCTGTATGAAATGCTCACTTATGGTCTTGGAGGCTCTCTCTGATATTTCCCCTTGTTATTATTGAGAACACTTTGATAGCTATTATAATTTATCCACTTTCAGATGTATTTAATATTACCAGGTAGTTCAAAAGTATTTACAGTGTAATTCACTTCTATGCCACTCTCTGCAGGGTCCCAGTTAAATTTTAGCACTACCCCACATGTACAAAATATTTAAACTTTGTAATCTAAAGCTTTGACATGTGTTCTGTATTCCTGTGTCATCTATTATCATTCTGTCTCTCCACAGGAGCTGCTGGAGATTGAAGCAGAGCTGCGCAAAGTCGCTGCAGAGCTGAGGGAGCTTCGCAGAGGATAAGACACACAAATACACAAACACACACGCACAACAGACTGACAAAACCCTTTGTTGCATTCACAGCCACACATTCAGCTCACACATTTTCCATTTAACAGCCTTCAAATCCCCACAGCGCTCAGAGAAATGTCTTCAGATGTAAATGTGTAAACAGACATTGGTAGAAACTGTACATACTGTTATTTCATTTGTGCTTTTAGATCGGCTGGAAAAGGCTGTGACTGTTTTCCCCGATGCTCATTTGAATGTGTCTGAGTGTTGAGGAAAAAGAGATGTGGCTTTCTAGAGAATCTCAAAGATCTTTGCATCCATTTCCACTTGTGTCCCTGTCTCAGTAAATGCTGTTTGTAAGGTAGACAGGTGATTTCACTTCAGTTGTAAACTGCCATGGATACAGAGCATTCAGCACTTTTATTCGAATGTTATTTTTGACTGCCGATTGCCAACCACACAAACTCCATCATGAATATGGGCAACAAGCAGTGTTTTTTTTATGAAGGTATCATCCTTGATGGTGTGTTCTTTGTGGGAAAATCAGATTCCCTACTATAAAATAATATGTGTATTTCACTATATATTTTGTGCAATAATAACTGATAACTATGTGTAAGCTGTTCCTGCTGTTCTGACTGTTAACAGTATACATTACTGATATTTCTACACAGGAGTAAGTCATGATTTCCTCTTTGTTTCTTTGATGATAAAGTAGAAACAAGGATTGTGTTTAATTTGGCTCACGCACTGTTAAAACCAGACTGTTTGTGACGAACCCGTGTGACACGAACAAAACACAGAGGTGAAGTTGATCAGGTTTGAAATTCTGCCACGTATGTCAGATGTTAAGTTTGTCTTGTGGTGACAGTACGTGATGTACTTAGAGCTTACAAGGTCTAAAAGTGTCACTTCAGGTTCTCAGCCAGCTTTGCACTCTTAACTTAACAAGCCAAGGAGGAGTCGAAGGACGAGGGAGACACTAAAGCCATTTTGTTGTCTTTTTGGTAACAATAACATTAATAAATGCTCAGTAGTGTTACATCACAGTTTTCATGGCTGTCATGTCATTTGTGTAAATATCAGATATCATGGTCTGCAAGCCAAGGTCATAGGAAATATGAAGCAACAGCGCCCCCAAGAGGACTTTGGGTAGAAATGCACACCGTGCAGGATTAACAGGGTTACCACTGGAGGCCCACTTACTGCAATAACACAATATAGACTACAGCACATGTGAATGCAATAATTAGCCAAATAATGAATCATGTATTTAAATATGTATTCAAACTACATCTTACAGTACTCATATAGCAGATATAATCTCTCTTTTTCTACACAGCCAAGATTTGCAATACATTTATGTATTTGAACACACAGGAATAATAATGATACACATTATCAGTCAACACTGATGAGCTCATTACTGTCTATTCCAAAGATGAGATGTTTGTTCACTTGATAACAAATGAAAACATAATGTACTGTAGTTTTCTTTTTTTTTTCTATAGAAGTGCAAAATGTTTCCACAAAATGTATCTACCTGAGAAACCAGCAAGAAAGACATAGAAAATGTCTGTCGGGGGTGACATAAGGGCATAGAGGGCATTTCAAACAACAGGAGAAAGAAAATTATAACAAAAACACCATTTGTAATATTACTGGCCAATCGGAGTGCTGTATTTTGTGCCTGCTGTATCTTCTTCTATGCTACCTGTCAATCAATAAACAGAAAATGTATTAAACCATCATGTGTCCTCTGCTTAGTTTGTAGACTTATAAAATAGAGAAGAATTACTTAACAGCATGTCATTATTAGTGTGATTTACTGGGAAATGTGATGAAAGAACAAAAGGCCCAAAAAACAAAAGATAATCATGAACTTTCGCAAACTTGATTCCAAAAAAAGTTGTTTAAAACATAAATAAAAACAGTATTTGATCATTTGAAAATCCTTTTTGACCACTGTTCACTTGAATACAGACAATTCTGAATTTGAGGCTTGCAACACATTCCAAAGATGCTGGTTACCAGCACTATTTTCAGGAGCCAGCATCTGTGATAGTATAGGGTTGTTTTAAGACTTCGGTGAAGGCACTATTCATGCTGAAAGCTACATACAACAACATAATGCTGCCATCCAGATAGCATATCTTTCAAGGATGACCCTGCTTATTTCAGCAATACAATGCTAAGATACAGTCTACACATGTTACCACAGCGTGGTAGGGAAAAGGAAAGAATTTCAAATTTCTCATAAGTTCTAAATTTAGACTGTGTATATTTACAAAAAAAACCCAATTAAGTTAACCAGTTTTTACATTATATATCTTGTTTTTGTACTGTATTCAATTGAATATACACAGTGTCCAAACTTTTGTGGAATCAGGTTATCTCAAAAAATGACTTTTATCTCAAAATAATCAGAAACTTTCTGGAAATAATGACTTAAAGATGCTACCTCATTACTTTGAGGGACTAAGTCATTATTTTGCGAAGGTTTCTCATTATTAATGAGAATTTAAGTGTAAATGGACTTTCAAAGGTGACACAGTTTCCGATCAAGTCATGTAACACTTTACAAATAAATAACGTCTTTCAACTGAAGTAAAGTCTTAAAAAACAGCTGATCTTGATCCCAACAAAACAGTGAAAAAGCCAGTGCCAATGACTTCATTTGTCCTAGGAAGCTGGTGAAACACCGAACAACCCTCAGCCTCTTCCTGAGGCGACTCACAGACCAGTCGTTGCAGCAGATGGACCACCTGCAGTCTGCAGTGACTCAGGAGAGGCAGCAGCCTGCGGACCAGCAGAGGTCTGTTTGTCCAACACTGACTCAATGTGGCTGAGCAGAGAGGAGAAGAACTGGGGCACTCCTTCATAGCCTGAGAGACAGAGGAGTGTATCAGAACATCGCTGTATGTGTGTCTATATCATTGACAGTATGAAGATTTTTTTATTCTTTATATCTGTCAATGGTCCATACAGCTGCAGTACCTGGGAAGATGTTGATGTCGATGACGGTGAGGGTGTGTGTGTGTATATTGATGATGATGTCCACGCCGAACAGGGCCATGCCAAGCTGAAGTCGGAGCTCTCTGACCAGTGCAGCCACAGCCTCAGAGCTGGGAGGAGGCAGGAAGGGCATCTGCTCATCCAGCTTGGAAAACAGGGGGGGAGAGGACATTTTTGGGTGGGGGTCTAACTAAATTCTGATTTAACTTGCCATTTGTGCAGTTTTGTTGATAAATTAGGATATCAAAGCAAGAAAAGGGGGGATAAGTTAATTTAAAACATTTGGTATCTTTATTAAATCAGGACTGTATGTCATCTAAAAGAATTTAAGAAATAGTGAGGACATTTTCTAATACTGAAAATCATTAGTTTGACACATACAATGGTACAATCACCATACACATGTGTAAAGTGGTATTAATTTACAAATGATGCCACTTGATTTACTTACAGCTGTGAGATCGGAGCTTGACTCTGGCTTGGACACCTGGTGGCTGTTGAAGAAGATGGTCTCTCTTTCTGGAGGCAGAGAGAAGTCACAATTAGACTGGATACAGTGAACAGCTAGAGCAAAGAAAAACAAGGAAGCAGTGCAAAGGGCAAAGGCAAGAAGGAAAGGAAAGGGAAGGGGAGGAAAGGCAAGGAAAGGAAAGAAAAGAAAAGACAGTGGGAGGAAAGAAAAGGAAAGGAAAGGAGAAGACAAGAAAGGGTAAGGAAGACAAATGTCTCATATTTTGTTGGTGTGGTGCAGACTGACCACAGGGACCTGAGGGAAAGTTCTTCAGCGAGGGCCTCTCTACACAGAAGTGTCTGTCTCCGACAACAAACACCTTGTGCAGAACAGCTCCGTGGTTGATGAAGCTCTGTAGCACACAGGGAGGGTGAATATCAGCCAGACTTCCTGCACTGAAGATCAGAGACATCTGCACAGATAATACACATGAGAGAGAATGAAGAAAACAAACTTCACCGCTCATGGATAATTTTCAAGAAAACCACTCACCTCATGGGAAAGCGAGCCGTGGGCCACTCTGGTTTTACAAACTGCGGTCGACAGAGAAAAAGAGGAAGTGTTTGAGGGCTCTGTCATACTTCATGAGGAAACAAAAAGGAAAGAAGGATAATTGAATTCAAAAGTATGAGAACCTGAGAGACTTTTGGAGGGTTAACAAACCACTGACCACAAACCTACTCTGAAATAATCTGACTAACACTGTTGCTATACAATACTATTTATAGTGCAGATGAGCTTTTAGGCTTCACTTACAGACACGAACAAGTTTTAATTTAAAGTGAATTTATGCATTCACTGCAACAAAAGGTCCACCTCAAAGAATCAGTATTTAGAAAACTTCCATTGCTCTGCTTTTCCTGAAACCAAACTATTAGGTTTTTAAGGAACAGTATTTATTTTTGGGTAGAGAAAATAATTGAGTTGGGAAATCACCTTTAATTTAAGTTTCATTAATGCAAACAGTTGAAAACCTAATTTAGTTGTGTGTTACTAATTGAGGTATTTTCCGGTTGTTGTTTTATTTTAGTTAGTCCAACCATTCTCTTTTTTCAGAGCATTTTAACTCTCAAACAAAGCATGCTGGGAAGCATGCTAGTATGCTGATCATGTTTCTTTGCAACATGATTAAATACGTTGAGTCAATCAAGAGTAGATTCATTCAACTCATCATTTTTGGTCAAAAGG
>JAJHUR010072963.1:0-17867 GCA_027495735.1 Lutjanus campechanus
CAGAATCAGTCCGGTCATCCCTGACAGAATCTGGATTTGTCTTCCTGTCCTCAGGTCTCCACGCAGCACCAGAATGTGTCAGAGATGATGAGCTCATGGACCTCGCAGAAAGGCTTCCCATTAGTCACTGTAAGCCGCAACGGAGATCAGGTGACCCTCACACAGGAGCACTTCCTGCTCACATCTGACAGCACCACGCACACTTCCAGGTGGGTTATATAACCACACACACAGACACACAGAAATCATAGAAACACAGCAGACTGAGTGTATTCTGCCTCTCCTCAGCTTGTGGTATATTCCAGTGACATATGTGAACGACAGCTGCAGTTTCGCTTCTGAGTGCAGACAGATGTTCACTCTGAAGACCAAGTCAGGTAAAACATGAAGTATTAACCTGCAGCATCAAATCCAAGTCTCAAGAGCCTCAAGTACAAATGGTAAATGTACGTATGTGTTTGTGTGTTTTCAGGGACGTTTAAGGTGCCAGAAAGTGTAAAGTGGCTGAAGTTGAACTACAGAAACACCGGCTTCTACATTGTTGACTACGGAGACAAGGGCTGGGATACTCTCACAGATGCTTTGTCCAACAATGTCAGCGTTCTCACACACGAGGACCGTGCCTCACTCATACACAACATCTTCGCTCTTTCCAGGTACAGCCGATAACATAAATAGTTGCTTTTTGAGTTGCGTCCAGTGACAGGAGAAACTTGAAGACGTTTAAACGCTTTCGTTCTCTCCTGTGTTGTCAACAGACTGGGACGTGTGTCTTTCCGGCGTGTCCTCAACCTGTTGAACTACATGTCCAATGAAACGGAGACTTCTCCTGTGACAGAGGCTTTGTTACAGCTCAACAATATCTACCAGCTGCTCAACAAAAGGCAGGACTTCAGTCTTGTGGCCCGCATGAGGGTAAAGACAAACACACATATACACTGACTTGCAGTAACAGTCGACAAGATGTCCTAATCCACATGTCTGTCAAACACATCCATGATATTTGTAGTTTTGGAAATCCTTTTGTTAAAAAAAAAAGTTTAAAGTGCTGAATATTTATATATATATAAATATTTAGCCTGAAAGGGGACATATGTAACACCCTAGTATTCACTGACCTCCAAGCTGACTTAGTTCTGTTTATACTACTGGAGACTTTCCTAACAGGTCTTTGTGGTATCCATATATGCATTCGTTTGGGAGTGGTACAAGCATCACTGAGCCATATGCTGTAAATTGATCAGCTTTTTATAATGAAAATACACACTCTGGAGTGTTGAGTTCAGTGACCACCAGCTTTACTACTTTCCAAACTCCATTAACATGTTTCTCAATTTAACCTAGAAGCATCTCCTCCTTCTAAAAGATTACTAATGATTTCTTAGAACTCATAAACAGACACTAACTCATTTGGCAAACATTCCGTATTCATTTTAATTCCATGTGAAGTGAGTAAACATAAAACGGGGCAGTGTGTGGAATCACATAGGCCAAAACAAAAACAGATGTTCTGGACCGGAAAGAACATTTCAAAGGAGAACACGCTGGTTGTAGTGTTGTTGTTGGTGAAGCTGGTATTTCAACTTAGCATGTGTCTTTAATCTCTGATGACATATTATGGTCATTTTAGGATTTAGTACAGGAAATATGTTTCAGATTTCTCCTTTAGAAAAAAATGGAAATTTTAAAACACACATTTCCACATGTGGTTATGTTCTGTGTAGGAAGGTAAGGGCAAACTAGGTAGAATTTTTCTAAAAAACAGATTTGTCCCTCTTAATCATTAACGACACACTAGGACTGTGTTGTGGCACCGATCCCGCTGTCCACCTGCACCCTCTGATTTTCTCATTATTTTGCTGTGCTCAGGACACTTTAACAATCTTGTGTGTTTACAGACATCAACTTACAAATCCCACTTATTCTAGCTTAAAGACATTGATGCTTTTTATCGTTATATCAGGGCACCTGGGATACAAGTTAACACCCGAAGTCTGTGAAAAATTCATGCCAGTCAACTTTTAAGAAGTGTTTTTGTCAACAGTTTAACTGCCTATAGAGTTTCTGTGCAATAATGTATCCACGATTTCTTTTCTTTGCATATGACAGACATATATTCTGGATCATTTTGGTCCTCTGATGGACAACCAAACATGGACAGCAGAGGAGGAGAGAGTGTCTAAACAGGAGCTGCGTTCAGCCCTGCTGGAGACAGCCTGCAGTCTGAATGAAGCGAAGTGCACTCAGCAAGCTAAAGACCTGTTCAAAAATTATGTGAAGTCCAACGGGACCTCACGGTATGTGCAGCACACAAGTAACTTTTTATTTTTGACTTGCTTTTCTGGGTCACTGTCGCAGCAGGATGAGACGAGCAGCCCAAACATCTTTTTATAGACAGAAATCATCTTTAGCAGAAATGGAGGAATGTGACTTGGTAGAATTGGTATCTGACATTTTAGTTGTTGCAAGGAAACTGAAATTTGGTGCACTTGTAACCCAAAATCTGTTTTGCATCTTTATATATTTCTGTAGGATCCCAGGTGATCTGCAGCAGGTTGTATTCAACGTGGCTGCTCAGTCAACTGAAGATTGGTTGACTTTGCTCAACATGTACCAACACGTCGCATATGATGCAGAGAAGCGAAAAATGCTACGGGGCCTAGCATCCACTCAGGACGCACGACGTATAGTGTGATAAGTGTGTGTGTGTGTGTGTGTGTGTGTGTGTGTGTGTGTGTGTTTGCCTCTGGCCAGGATCGAGCATCAATGACTTTCCTTCCCCACTGATAACGTCTTAAGCATAATGTACATTCAAGATCATTTCATTTGCAAAGCTGAAAGAGAATCAATAAAAAAAACTTAATGAAACATGCTTTGAAATCAATGCAGAGCAGGACATCAGTGTTTTAAATGTTTAAAGCATTTCACTCTTAGGTCAAAAATGAGCAAAATGCTACAAATCCACCAACTTCCTAATTACACTTGATAATAACCAAACATGGACTCAGCTTGAGCCAGAAGCTGTACGCAATGAAACACCCTAAACCAAAAGCCAATCCTTTTTTTTGACTCTGTCGGTTTGAGTCGAGCAGCAGATATTTTTTGATTCATCTGGCTTCACTGAACAGAGATTTAGGGCAATCTTCCATTTTGTTATTGGTGAAACTGGGTGGAAACAATTGGAGAGTTTAAAAGAAAAGCAACCCTGCGCTCCAGATCCAATCCAAAGTCCCCTCATGCTGGGGCAGTACCCACCACTGAGAGGAGTGGAGGGACAGCATTGTTTCTGGTAAGGTGTGTGTCTGCGGTTCATGCAACTGTTTTGCATTTAGAAGTCCCCTGATGATGGGTGGGCGGTGAGATATCCAATCATCTGGTGTTGTGACACTAACAGTTCTGTTTGCACAATCAAGAGCATTGGCACTGCCTGTTTTTCAGTGATTACTAAAATGGCACTAAATGTGACTTTATGGCTTCTCAAATGTCCCATGTTAACTCATAAAGATAGAGCACAATTTCCTCCACAGTTGAGAAATGTCCTCCTACTCCAGTATTTGACCTTTGTATTATGATTTCTTATCCTTTGGTGGAATCCTCATCATGATATTACTGTGCTGTTCATACATGTTTATTACCCTGTTCAGCTGACATCGTTTTATTCTGTGATTTGGGAGCTTCAGTTACTAAATTGCTAATGTTTGTTGTGAGTAGTGTAGCGAGATTATTTTCACAGTATGATAACCTAGAAAGTGTCACTGTTTTACGATGTGATGGTATAATGTCTTGCACAGTTGTTATTAATAGCTACAACAACCACAAGCCTTTTATCATAATTTCACAAAACAGTATGTCCTGACAAAATGAAACTTAACATTTTATAATGGAGGTACAGAAATACAGTAGATTCAATTCTGCAAATGTACATGGTGTGATAACTTTCAAATTCATAACATGATAAACTGTGAAACCAGTGAACTTCTGCTATTGTTTTTTTTCAGTGTGTTTGTTCTGAAACATGTCTGTAATACCTCAGTGATCACAGGGCTTGACAAACATTTTATTCTCATGTTGTATCAAAGCAACAAAAATGGAGTATAGTGTTGTTTATGCACTGAACAGCATTTAAACAGAACATTTGTAACGGTCTGTCCAGGATTCTGAAGGCAGGTCTGAAGGGGGACATCATCCAGACACAGGAGCTGCCTCTGGTCATCCACACTGTGTGTAATGGCTTCGCCGGCTACTTGTTTGCCTGGGATTTCATACAAGAGAACTGGGACCGCCTCATAGAGAAGTACGTGGTCCTTGTCATCACTTAGAGTACATTTTAAGATTATTTCACATGAAAATGAAGAAATTAAACACCAGTGTTTATGTGTTTGTGGCTGTAGATTCCCTGTGGGCTCCTTCGCCATCCAGACAATCATCAAGTCAGCCACCTCTCAGTTCTCCACACAGACGCATCTTGATCAGGTAAGCAGGGTATTTGAGGAGCTATGCGCTTGTTTGTGGGGTAAAGGCTGTACACAACTCAGAATTTTGTCAGTCGAATCAGCAGCACACTCCTCCTAACTCCTTTATCAGCCTACATGTATATATTTTACCTGTAGGATCTATGTTTTAACACTTTTCTTTGTCATCTGTGATGTGAAAACATCAGTTTTCCACACAGTCAGAGAAAGTAAAATATGTGTTTATTGTCATTATTTATAAAGTCCCAGCACACCATGAAGGGTCTCAGCAGCGCTGTCAGCTGCAGTTCAGCAAAGGGCTGAGTATTGTTCTAAAATGTTCAATACCGGTAGTGGTACCTCGATTTCGATGCTGGTTCCTGACTGATACTTTTTTCTGTACCAATTTTAGAAAATCCATTTGAACAAAATGAACAGTACATTATATGTTATGATACAAATCTTTAGTTTAATTTTTCAGCTCCTTTTTAAACACTCAAAACAGTTTCATAACATGAAAGCATAATCCTTTTTAGCACAGTGTGGTTAAACCTAAGTTGCCTGTTTCAACTCTGTATCAACTCTTCACAGAATGCTTTTGGTGTGTTGTGTCCTGTGTGATCTGGCACCTCATTGTGCGTGTGTGTGTGTGTGTTACAGGTTCAGGGTTTCTTCTCCGGTCTGAAGGAGCGCGGCTCTCAGATGAGGAGCGTGCAGGAAGCTTTGGAGACCATCAGGTTGAACCAACGCTGGATGGACAATAACCTGTCTACGCTCCAAAAATGGCTCTAATGCGGGCGCTCCATCCGGTCTCCGCCCCGCTAACAGGCAGCCGGGGCGTGTCGTCAAGACAACAGCAGTGTTTGCACTATCATAGGACTGTGTCTCTAAACTCCCTTCATCCAGGCTGGAGGTTGTGCTCTACCCGGATGGACGAGACGTTTCATTTTTTGGAGATTGGTCCTGTGAGTCATATTTGCTAGCTCAGGGTGGCTCTGATTGTGTGTCTGACAGCGAGATGTCAGATGCGAATACACACTCCTCCTCACACTTAATGCTGTCGACCAAACCTGTCCTCTGCAGCTCTCATCTAAACCTCACGCCTGAGCAGACAATCATGCTTCAGCCACACTCCTTTCGCTCAACTTCTGAGCTGTTTGATGGCCACTTCACAAAGAGCAAGTGTGAAGAATGTCAACGTTACTGTCCATGTACATATCGTCAGTCAGTCCCGGACTTTATCTTGACCATCGGATACATGTAGATGCATCTGTCAGGGATTCCTCAGCCATGAAAAGTTGAAATTAGCGTTACTTTTAGAGAAACTAACCTTTTGTTGATGTGTCATGAAAATCTGTGTAGAAACAACAGCTGCCTGCTATTCTGAGCTCAAGTTACTAATTTCACCTGAAGCATTTATTATATTAGTCGTGGTTTGGCTAGAACACGTGTTCCCAGACTTAGAAAACAAAACTAGATGCGCATGAGACCATTGACACCCAATTAGAGAAGATTTTGTCTTAAGGAATCCCCTTTGAGTAGTTTTTAGGGTTGAAGACATTTTATCAATTCTCCATCTAGGATCTAGGTCAAGGTGTCATCATTCAATCCCAAGGGACAGTTCACCCTAAAATCAAAACTACATATATTTTACATTGCCTGTAGTGTTATTGTCTGTCCTGATTGCTTTGGTGTAGAGATGTCTGCTTTCTCTTGAATGTAAGGGGACTAGATGGCACTCAGCTTGTGCCAAAAAAATACATTTGAGTAACTGTCATGACCTGGTTAATCAAGAAGTTGTTCTGAGAAGTTTCATATAGGAAGTACTTTCTTTCTGCTGGTAGTTCCTACATTAAATTTCTCACAACGAGGTCTAGATTATCTTGAGTAACAGGGTCATGGTCTCATGGTCTCCTTTTGTTTTGAGCACCACAAGCTGAGTATCATCTAGTTCCATTATGTTCCAGAGACAAAACAGTCTAGATGGATGAGATCTTTTTTTTTTTTTTTAACTATACCCAGCCCTACTAGGATCATGATAAATTACAATCAATCAAAATGGCCGACCCCGTTCTTGCCTTTGTTCTTCGAACTTCCAAAAATGTGTTAGAAGTTAAAATATTTTATTCCTCCTTTTGCAGGGGACCCCCCCGTACAACCCACTTAATGACCCCTGTTGGTCCTCAGACCCCTGTTTGAAAACAGCTGGGCTAAGAAGATCAGCTCGTTGGTTGGTTGATTGATTGAAAGCTAAAAATACCAAACTTGTCTAGGCATCAATTGAATGTACTGAAAAACCTTCCCACTGTGTACAGTAGAGGGCGTACTGCACAGCAGTGCAGGTTTAAATCAGCAACCAATGTGTCTTAGGTGAGAGCAGGCAGTGCACACTGGAGCCAAATGTTATTCTTCCTTTCTCTCTTCCTTTCTGTCATAAACCCGGTTCAGCTCTCATCAACAGGTTTCACTTTGATAGCTTTTTGCCTGCAGTGCAGTCACTGTACAGACTCATCCTTAAACTCCACGTGCTTGTAAACTTGTAATTATAATGTAAATATGCTCAACCCTTCAACGTTTTCCCCTGCGATTTTTGGATGTACTGTTTTAAACCTCTTTTAACATTTTAAGACTTGCTTTGTGTTCTGTATATAGTGTGTAAAGAGCAGATGTATACATAGAATTGATCGAGAATCTTGGTCAAATACTTTTACTGTATTTCTTGATTTAGACAACCCCAGGGAGGTCATTTTGCTGATGAATGTTTGTGTTTTAAGGGCTAATGTGCATACTGAAGATACGAAGCGTACAGAAGAACATCTATATTGGGCATGACTAGTATGTTGCTCATCAGCCAATTAAACATACCGAAGGTTTAAAGAAACTCAGATGTTAACTGGCTGTGTTGCTCTTGAGAATAAGGAGTAGACTAGCTATTTATTGAGAGTGTCTAAACATGTTTGTTTCCCCAACGTTTGTTCACAGATTTTATTTAAATACAGTTGTTCACTTGTCTTGAGCTTTATTTAAAGTGGTACTGCTTTACTCATATACTCCATCATGTTCATGATATTCAGGATAGTTTAGTAGGTATACTACAGTGCAGATTTAGTCATTTTCTATGTGGAGTTCTTACAGGAGTAGTTTGGATTATTTGATGTGGGGTTGTATTATGGTGCTTGTCGATAGCGTACTACCTCCAGTAGATGGTGGTCAACATGCCCCCAGTTTGGAGAAACAGAGAGGAGCACCAGCACACCAGAGAAGCAATGTACTGCTGGAGACGTTGCATTAAAAAATCAAAATCATCAAATATAGAGTTTGGTAGTTTTGGATAGAGAAAGAGAGAGAACAACAGTTTCCCCTCAGAAAAGGCTGTCTGATGGCAAAGGGAAGAGGTGAAAATATTCAAAATATAGCGTACAGTTGAACTGATATTGATTTTTTTCTTTTTTAGGTGAACCTTTTCTTAAATCTTCAAAACACATTTTCCTGCTGACCCTGTCCACAGCAGTAAATTGCGTAGCTTCCTCACTGCTTCTCTAAACTGGGGGTGTGCCGACCACCATCTACTGTAGGTAATACACTGACTATGAATAAGTACCTCCTACAACCACACTTCATATATAATGCAAACCGTCCCTTTAACATCGTCATGAGACTTGCATCTCTGTTTTTGGTTGTTACGTTATATTCTTCTGAAGCCTCTCTGTCTCAATCATGTTAAAAAATGTGTCTGGAGGATTTTCATGTTCATCAAAAAGTTGTGTGTCACAAAGGCTAGGTTCAATTCTCTGTACTGTTACCTCTGATGTGTTCAATGAACTCAATTGGCCTGATGCACGGGTAGCAAGCCTTGTGTGTTACTGCATTGTGTGTGTTACTGCTACTGATGGTTGCACTGGTTGAAGTGTTTGTAAGGAGGGGTGGGATCCAGCAGGGGACCAGATAGATTGAACCATGGCCGCATTCAGTGCCCAAACAGTAGCAAAATGTTTATCTAAACAGAAACGGTGGTGTGTGAACCCCCTGTTGTGTACATTACTGCCTTTTCAATACGGCATAACACACTGCTGCTGATTGGTTAACATGTGTGACACACCCACCAAACAAGAGAAGAAGTACCACAAACCGTGTTGTTGTGCACATTTGCAAGGAAAAGTGTCGTTCAATTAGGAAACTAGCAAAACAGTGCACATCGATTCAGATTGAACAGAGGTTCTCAAACTTTTGTAACTTGAGGCTCACTTTTAATTGTTAAAATGTTTCTGAGTACCACTTTCCCAATAAATGAGAAACAAAACATGATTAATCCATTTTGTGTCACTGCATTTGAGGTGCAGCGGTGTGTCGTGATTGGTTGGGACATATTCAAATGTAACTGGTCATTGAAATCGTGCATTTTAATTTGATGGTTTTTATTTATGTGAATTCTTGAGCACATTCAGATTATCCACTAGCCTGGTGTTCTGAGAATGGCTTGTTTAACCACCATATTGGAAATTGGCAAGACTGGCCTGTATACAAATACATGAAAACAGGGGAGCTTCAGACTTTCTGGATAAAAAGCACTGTAACATCTGCATTTACCAACTGAATTTCAATGACTCGTATTTTATTCAAGGATTTATGATTTACATGGTGTAGGAAAAAAGTTTTTTTTTTTTACTTACTCCATGTAGATCGTAAACCCTTGAATGTAAAAACAACTCATTGAAATTCAGTTGAGAAACTCAGACATTAAAGTGCTTTTTATCCAGAAAAACTGAAGCTCCCCTGTTTACATGTATTTGTTTACAGGCCGGTCTTGCCTGCTCCAATAAAGCGGCAACGTTCACGTACAAACCGAAGGCCCATACAGCCTCTACGTATATATGTCTGTGATTTACACCGTCCCACAGTGTAAACGTGCATATAAGGTGTCAGAGTACAGAGAATTGTACGTTCAAAACGGGTGAGAAAAGATAAAGTGGGAGTGATTGTGTAAGATGAAGGTTCTCATTGCAGTTTAGGTCTGTTTCCATTCAGTCAGTCACAGTGTTTTAAATATGCCTTTAAATACACAACTTCTACTTTCATGTCCTGGATAACTGTGGATCAGCCCGTTTTATCATAAATAATATTGTCACCAGTCCAGGAGACTTTTCCAGCTGCCAGCAATCAGAAGAATTAATCAGCTTTATTGAGGTTCTGGGATTTGGGTTTCTTTTTTTTTTTCACTGTATTTTAGTTAGAAAATATGAAGACATGTAAAGTCAGTTGCAATAAGCTTCCATAGACGTGTTGCTGATGTCATTCAGGTTCAGGGTTCAATCAAAGTTGTCGATGTAGCCGGTCTGATGAGAGGGTTGTGGTCGAGTACTAATCAGATTGTCTTTGTTTTTGCACTGGGATGAAATGCTGCAGATGCTTTTTGAAACTGTGTTGCTCTTCATGTGAACAAAATATAAATAAAAGTTGTTTTCTGAAGATGTTGGATTTTCTTTTTTAATCGAAACCCAAAGGGCACCAGTATGTTAATTGTGACCTGACCTAGATTTTTTAAATAGATGTCGAGGTTGATTTTAGTCAGTAAGCTTTACAAATTAGTTTGACATTGTTGGCTGAAATAACACTTTTGAAACAGTGACAGTCCAAATCAAATTAAGTTTGATCCAGATTCTTTGGAATTGATTTTGAAATGGATATTTTAGGTTTGTGTTTCTGGGAGTCCACCTGTGTTAAATATAGTCGCAGTGAGATCATTCGGTTTAAAATACACAGTCTACACAAAGTCCCAGAGATGAATGAAACTTAACCAGGTCAAAAAAAAAAAAAGACTTTACTGTAAAGAAGCGTACCATAAAATGAAAATACTCCACTACAAGTGAACAAGACCCCCAATACTTGAAGTGGAGGAGTTCGAGTATCTTGGGGTCTTGTTCACAAGTGAGGGAAGGATGGAGCGAGAGATTGACAGGCGGATCGGTGCAGCGGCAGCAGTAATGCGGTCGTTGTACCGGTCTGTCGTGGTGAAGAAGGAGCTGAGCCGAAAGGCAAAGCTCTCGATTTACCAGTCAATCTACGTTCCTACCCTCACCTATGGTCATGAACTCTGGGTCATGACCGAAAGAACGAGATCTCGGATACAAGCGGCCGAAATGAGTTTCCTCCGCAGGGTGGCGGGGCGCTCCCTTAGAGATAGGGTGAGGAGCTCAGAGTAGAGCCGCTGCTCCTCCACATCGAGAGGAGCCAGCTGAGGTGGCTCGGGCATCTATATCGGGTGCCTCCTGGACGCCTTCCTGGGAAGACCCAGGACACGCTGGAGGGACTATGTCTCTCGGCTGGCCTGGGAACGCCTTGGGATTCCCCCGGAAGAGCTGGAGGAAGTGTCTGGGGAAAGGGAAGTCTGGGTATCCCTGCTTAGACAGCTGCCCCCGCGACCTGGTCCCGGATAAGCGGAAGAAGATGGATGGAAGTAAAAGTCCAGTATTTAATACCATACTCAATTAAGAGTTTGTATCAGCAAACTTTACTTAAAATATGAAAAGTAAACATATTCATTCTGCAGTCAAATGTTCCCTGTCAGTGTTTTATGATTGTAAATGATGTTTTGGATTAATATTACTGCTGCATTAATGTGTCTGTCACATTTTACTGCTGTAGATGTTTAGAGCTGAACTCATTTTAATTATTTTACATATTGTTGGATAGTTAACTCTACAGCAATGCATCATGGTCTATATGATCATCATATGTTCTATCACTTTCCTGTGAGAGCCATGTATATAAAAAACAACATCTAATTCCATGTGTTTTTTTTAACAGTTTGTTTAGCTTAAAAGTATGAAACTTTTCTCAGTCCATAAAGGAACATTTAATCCTTCAGTTTATCAGAAATAACCCAAATAAAAATCACCAAAATTGGAGATGGATGTTTTTGCTTGACAGGAAGGGTATGAAAAATTGTTATCTGAAAAGTAACTAGTCAGACAAATACAGTGTTGTAGAAACTACCATATTGTCTCTGTGGAAATGGGAATACTCAAATAAAGTACTAATACCTGTAATTTGTACTTTGTCCAGTACCTGTAAATGTACTTAGTTACATTCTACCACGACCAGGGTCGTTTCTAGAGGACCATGTGTCAGTAAAGCTGTTCATCTGAGTGTAGAAAGAAGCCGGACAGTCCCAAAGAAAGTTTCTACTACACAAGTTTTTATTCTTGACTTTGTTAACTGTAGTTGACAAAAACATCTTTTCTGCAAGGGCCATTTAGTAACTGTTCTGAAGTTTCCTCAATCTTCCTCAATTTTAATTTTTCTGAGTACACAATACCGAAGATGATGCAAAAGAAACTTTTTGCAGGCTGCTGTGCTTCGAGCTATGAAGGGTGAAAAATGCAAGACTCCTCAGATAAAATATATAAAACCTGAAGCTGCGTCACCGGCTCACCTGTAAAACACCTCAAGAGCAAAACAAAAACATTGAATGAATCAGGTTTAACTAAAAAAGTAAAAAAAAAAAAAAAATCTGTTTCACCAAACTTTTCCACATTTTAGAACATTTTTTTTAAATTATACATTGACTGTTGATTAATGTGTGTATTAAGCTGAAAAACCTCAAAATCACAAATCCTGGGAGGATCCTCTCTAAACTAAACTGTTGATGGTTGTGATTTACAGTGAAACACCTTTGACATGATGCTTCTCAGTTGAACCACCAGAGGTCTTTCAAGCTCCTCTGGAAACTTGCAGACTGGATCTCGTTCATGCCTTTGAAGTTGGATACCATGACTGTTTGTTTGGATGTATTGTACAACGGATATTTAATATATGGATGTAAATGACTTTAAATGATTGACTTATACACTGGAGATGTTATGAAATCATTTAACATTTAAACAGACCTGAATCTGTACTGGAAACTATTACTGTGTCAAGTCTGCGAAAGAGAACAAAAATAGAAGAAATAAAAAGGAATTCTTATGACTATTTTTTGCATGTTCAGTCCAGTTCACTGGCAAACAGTTTCTTTTGTGTGTGTGTTTGTGTATTTTGGGTGTTTTAGAAAATCTGTTTTTTGCCTTGCAGACTTGTTTTGGCAGAATGCCACACAGCTGGAAGACATCACAGCGGCAGTATGTTCACCCTCATACTTTCTTTCTTGGCCAATTAACCAAAGTGCACAAGGTATAAAGACAATTGTGTTTTGTGTATTGAAATAACAGAAGTAATCCAAACTCAGTATAATTGATGAATAAGCTGTATGAGACCTGACAGACACCCCAGGGCCCAAAACAGCGTCTCTGTTCGCTGGTATTTTTGGTGGTCTTTTGCCATTGTTCCCCTCAATATTTTCATTTATTTGGATTCATAGGACATTGAAATGTTAAAGCAGAGTACAGATACTCACTCTTGAACAGGGAGAGATAATAGTTTAAAAGTTAGAATTAGTTAGAATTAATAATACAAAGGCATGGGATTTAAATTGTGTGTTGTTCTTCATTTATCTGCCCTTTAACAGGTGTTACACTGTATTTTGTGACCAGTCACATTAACACCAGATCAGTGATGCATCTGAGCAGCTGAAGCTGCATCTCAACACCCACCTAAAACCGGACTCAGGTGCAGTTTTGTGGCCCCCATTCTCCACCTCCCTCTCCTCTTTCTCCTCATCTCCTCCTCCCATCCTCGCTCCTCTTTCTGAAGTTTGATAACTTGTGCGCAAAATTCCGCCTGGGTTATCCAACGAGTATATCCAACCAGCATCAGGCTCTGACAGAAGCACACAGGCCTTTTCTGTCCTGTACTCACTTTGCAGGTCTGTTGAGATTTATTGGGCTTTATAATTATGATAATAATTATAGAATAATTTTAGACACACACTCTGTGGCTGTTTAACACAATCAGCAGCAGAGCTGGTCACGGTCACAGTCACCTTCCTCAGCAGCTGCAGATCTGTGGGCATCAGATCGATCTGTGCGATCAGCAAGTACGTGCGATGAAACATCAAATGATGTTAGGTGACTGATATTCAAATAGTTGTGGAGATGTGAGTGTTAGGTGCGCAATTGGACTCGCTGATGAGGTGTGCGGTTACACGTCACAGCAACACATTGCTGCCTTTAAGTGGTGTCTATAGGTTAGCAATGTGAGTAGAAATGTGTCTGCCCTAGTTTCTAATGTTGGTGAAAGCTCGCCTATTGGTGTTGACACTCTGTTGACTGCAGACTTAAAGCAGCAGTGTGAGCTGGAGATGAGATGTTTGATTAGATGCTGCAGAACATCTGAACCACACTGGTGACTGCAGGTGTAGGCTTGACCCTTATGTAAACCACCGTGATTCAGTCTGTCTAAAACACAACTCTGATTGTCATAGACAAGAATAATGTTCAGTAAAGGTGTTGTGTTGTTTAAAGTACACTGAGTCAAAAAGACTTCCTGACATTAATGTTACACACAAACATCCAAAGCCAAACTAAAATAAATCTAATATAAAAATCAAGAGTGCAAAACATGTATTTTTGTTAATCCCATCAGCCTCTCACTTATTCACAAGCAGGGCAGCTATTCTATGCTAACGTGGCTCATGTAAGTGATAATGTACAGTGAGTAGGTCATTATTGCAAAATAAATCCCAACAGGGTGATGCAGGAGCCCAACACACAAAACATGAATTTTTCAGGGTCCTGCATCATCATCGTCATCATCATCATCATCATCATCATCATCATCATCATCATCATCAAAGCAGAAATAGTAAGAGATTAGGTTGCTGTATCTGGGCACATGCACAGATATCAATCAATCAATCAATCAATCATATTTGGCCTCATAAAGTCACATCCATTGTTAGAAGCACAACAAACATTTGAACTATGCATCTGCGGTTAATGGAGGTTGGCACAGGTTGACACAATCAGCAGCAGAGCTGGTCACAGTCACCTACCTCAGCAGCTACAACACTGTTTGCATCAGATTGATCGGTGCGATCCAAGTATCAGCAAGTACATGACATCATGTGATAAAACATCACATGATTTCAGGTGACTGGTATGTAAATAGGTGTGGAGAAAGTCTTTGAATGAGGAAACGTGTGCGTCAGGTGAGCAGTTGGGCTCACTGATCAAGCCCGCGGTTATAAATCAAGATGACATGTTGCTGTCTTAAGGCCGTGGCTAAAGGCCAGCAACGTGAGCAGAAATGTGCCTGCCCTACTTTCTGAGATCACGCGTCTTATAAGTGATGGTGCTCCGATGACTGCAGAGTTGTGCGTTTTAAGGCGGCAGAATGAGCTGGAGATGAGATGTTTGATGAGATGTTGCACACCAGCTGACTGCGACTGCAGCCTTGACCCTGAGTCTGTCTAAAATATAACTCTGGTGGTCATAGTCAAGAAAAATTACCACATATTACTAGTGCTGTCAATCGATTAAAATATTTAATCGCGATTAATCTCATGAATGTCATAGTTAACTCGTGATTAATCGTACATTAATCGCACATTTTTATCTCTTATCAATGTCCCTTGAATTATCATTTTAATACTCTTATCAACATGGAAAAGTGGATAGGCTTGCTTTGTGCAAATGTTTTTTTTACTGAAAACAACGTGTAGTGTTATATTTCACACTACTTAATGCACTTAGATTCATACTTTTCCAAATTACCTCTGTGTTAAATATTGTCAGAGATGCCGCATACGGACGGATTTACCTCCATCAGCTGGCGGTAATGAAATGCGCTAAATGCATTTCAGACGCTAAAATCTCCCGAAGAATCCAATCCAAACATAGATGAATGAAAGGTTGTTTGTAATATATATAATTCTAATTTGTGATCACTGACTTTATTAAGCCGACTGCATCTAACACAGCGACACGCAGCGTGCAGCCTTGATGGAGACGCTGTAACGTCTGACCGCAAACAAAGTAAGTGATCCGTGTCAGCTTAATATCATGACTTTAAAAGCACCGAATTAACGAATTTCGTTATAATAAAATATGAAGAATTGTAAAATATAATTTCTTTGAGGCTGTTCAGTCAGTCTAACGAAGATCAAGTGTGGCTTGTATTGTTCATTATTGATAGTGCTGAAATTATACTTTCTGCCTAAAATAATTGATACCTTGATAATACACTACCTACCAGCCGTACCAGCAGTGAAATGCACACACATTAATGTGGCGGCTGCAGAGTCGTCGTCGTGGCCACAGCTTATAAAAACTACAAGTTCACTTGGTCACAATGAACGTTAATCTCGCGATTAAAAAAAATGACGCCGTTAAAATTGATTTGCGTTAACGCGTTAATAACGCGATATTTTTGACAGCACTACATATTACCAATCACATGCACAACTTTCATCCTCTGTAAACACTGACAGTCATATAAAGTTTTACCCGATAAAACACATTGTTTGTTACAGCAGCTAACCTATCCAGATAATTCTTTTTAGCTGAATTAATTTTATCTGGACATGTGGTCACCATGTTTCCCATTTTCTCCATGCGTAATAGGGCTGCAACCCCACAGCACCCTCCTTCCTGCTCTGATGTAAGAAATGGTGGAGAATACAGTAATCAGGGTTCAAATTACGGGGGAGCTAAGGGGATAGCTCAGCTCCCTTGAAAACGAAGTCCACTTGGACAAATTTAGGGGGGAGCTCTAAATCATCCATTTTTTAAGTTACTATTAAGTACTTCTTTATTTTATGTACATTAAGGTACCTGAAATATATAATAATAGTACAAATATATGTTAATTCTCTCGTTACATTCCAATATCCAAACATTTGTCTGTGTAAAAACAAATATTCTTTATTGGCTTTATTGGTTTTACCATGTGATGGTGAGGTGTGAATATGTGAAGCAGAAAAAAATGTTGCTTGTGTCCCACTGTTGATTTTGTGATGTATTTCAATTTTTATTTTATTTTTCTTATTTACTTTATTTTATTTTTTATCCCATCAGGTCTATTCTTTGAGTTTGAAACAGTGGCCTTATATTGTTGTTATTTAGCATCTATGAAATATTATTGACCGTGTCTGTAGTAGCAGTAACACTAGAATGTTTTTTCTTTTTTTTTGCAGTAACACAACAATTGACAGCACTGGTGCACACTTCCATGCATGTGTGGGCATGTAGTAGCGGTGCACATCGGACAATGGGGCTCCCCTGAAAGTCCCTGTGCAGTTCAAACCCTGATGGTAATAATACTGTGAAAAGAACAAAATCCATTTACAGTTTTGATAAAGAATTGAATCGCTATTCAGGTCATTACACTCTATCATTACTCTTTGACAGTGTGCCACCTCATCATGAGATATTGCTCTGTTTCTAATCTAAGTTGGCAACTGTTCAGTCTCTCTGACCATACTATATTAGTCTTAGCCGTTTCACAAAAGCCTCTTTTCTACGGGCGGGTAGTTAAGGCCACCTGAGTCTCTGATCTTGTGATCACCTGTATGTGACAGAGATGTTAAGATAGGAAAGCATCCCTCATAGGTGTTTTTCGTGCTGGCAGTGTCATAAGTTTAGATTCCAGTGTTTGAGACATGCCCACATAATTATACTGACAAACAATATTTGAAGTAGCAGAGGTCAGCTGCAGAAACATCCCACTAAGTTAATTTAGGTCACACTGCACGTGTTATGAAAAAGGAATTTTTCTGTGAAGCTGTATGTGACCATTTGTTGTAAAGGTGCCACATCCTGATAAAGCTATGTGGGTGATCATTGTGTTGGATCCAAACATGCATCCAGATGACAAGCTGTTACCTGCATCCAGTTAAAAAAAATACATTTTGTTCAAAGACTCAAACATAAATTCATTTTCTCTGTGATGATCAGTGATTCAAACTTGCACTTCATCTTCAGTCAAAACGAACAAAAAGAGCTCTCTAAAGTCGACCTGCTGAATAGGTTTCACCCTCAGTCATGCTGTTAAAAATGCTGAAAACGTGCCACACGACAATAAATCATGTTGCAATCGTGACTGAGGATCACACACATTCAACTGGAACTTCTTCTAAGTCAGAGGTTGTAGGCTTTGCTGTTTTTCAGTCCAGGAGAAATTGCTTGAAGCTTCTGGCTAGTCATGCTGTACATGCTTATCTGATCTTCAGATCATATCTTCATGCTGTATCTCACACACTGCGATTGAGGAAGAAGGTCTTGCAAGCTTCTAGAAACATCAGGGTTACATATTTTCACTGCAGAAAACCTTGTACCTCACGTTTCTGTTGTAGTTTCACGACACACAGAAAGCAGCCTAGTTTGCAATGTGACCTCTTTGTGTTTTTGAGTTTATTTTATGATGACAGGATTTACCACCAAAATTTCATATATTTAATCATATTTTTGCTGTCTAAAAGTCTATTCTGTTGGTAAAAAAAAAAAAAAAAAAAAAAAAAAAAAAAAAAAAAAAAGGGAAATA
>JAJHUR010072963.1:17887-29597 GCA_027495735.1 Lutjanus campechanus
ATAAAGACATTGCATTTTTGGTAGCATTTCTCAGAGAAAAAGTCAATCATTCCATCCCATAAATTTATTTTGCTATTTCGTTCCACTCAGGGATTGTAGGAGAGTCTGTACGTGGCCATTTTCTGGTTATTATTTTTGTATCTCCAACCAAATTTCTTCCCTCAAGTGGACTTAAAAGATGAAAGGACCACAGTTGTAATTATTAATAGCACATTGCCAGAATCAGAGCAGGTTTGTATGAAATGCAAAACGAGGGGACGTTTCCCTGCTCAAGGCTACCAGCCTGTCCTGCGTATTTATGCTTCATTGCACAGACATTATAGTTAATAATAATATGGTGTGGATATTATACATGTAAATGTGCTATGAGATGTTAATGATAAAGCTGTTAAATGATCCTGAGGCTCAGTGTATGCAGGTGCAGAGCATTTCCTGCCATCATGTCCCAACTGCTTCTTGGAACAAGTCACACACAACCTATGAAGTCATAATCAACGTCTAAGTGTTGTTATCAAATATGTATTGTGTTTTACTCCAGTTATCTGACAAAAAAGTCATTTTGTAAACATTCTATTTATTCTATTTGTAGTTTTTCAGAGTATGTCTCTTTCTTGAAGACAATTATGTTGTGGGTTCAAAACCAGAGTGCAACACTTCATTTCCTGCATTCTGGTGACTTTTTACTCATTTAACTACACAACCTGTCAAACAGTCAGCATACACAACAGGGTGGAATTGACCCTTTGCTTAGACCCGCCCTCCTTAATTACTTGTATCAAATATTTCCCACATCCTCAAAACACCAAATATCAGCCAATCTGACCTCAGGAACCTTACAACTTTAAGGCCCCTGTCCACATAGCTTTTTTTTCTGAACACCCGTGTTTTTTTTGTGTGTGTGTGTGAGTGTTTTGTTTTTTGTTTTTTTCAGTTGTTTCCAATGAGAAGAGAGTGTCTGCGACTGCCTCGAGAAAAAGTTTTGTCCGGAGGCTCGCTGTCCCAAGTGTTTCGAGCTGAAAATCTCTGAGCTTTTTAAAAAGGCGCTGGCATCATCACGGCACTTTTTTCCAGACAGCTAATCACATTAGACCACATTGGATTAGATGGGGACTCCAAGCTTCAAGATAACAACATATCATGATACCTTTATTGTGAAGAGTTATAGGAAATCACATAGGCTATGTATCAAGGTTTAATCTACAACATTTTCCTGAAAAAACAATGTATAGACTCAAACACTAAGTCCATACAATTTGATGTCCTGATGCCTTTAGGAACAGCTCAGACAAATCCTACTGACTCTACTTGTAAGCAGTGTTTTACAGCCACTTGACTCAAGACGATTCAGTATCAAGACTCACCTTCCACAACATGTCGAATAAATAGATATGAATCAGTGATTAAAAAAAAAAACAATGCGGTGATGTCATAAGAACTTTAAGGATATTGTTGTCATAGAAACAGCACCTCAATTCATCCCGGCACTCTGCAGCACCCTGCTAGAAAAAAAACACCTGTGGACGCAGGTCCTTCAGGATACATTAAGAGGGAGGAACAGGCATAACAGCTAAAGCAGATGAGACTGAAGCATAGGCCAAAACTATTCAAAATGCTGGAAACATTCTGTAACTTCACTAACTTGTGCTGGAAATCCACCCGCACAGCAGCTGGTTACAAGTGTCTCGACATTGGACCCGATATGATGGCCTGTGCTTTTAACAACGTGTCAAAGGAGCCACAACTGAGAACAAATGGGGCATAATAGCCCAGAATACCTCTGAAAAACATTTTTTAGTGATGACAGGTAAATGACTAATATAACTTTTTCTCACTTTGCCTTGCCCAACCACCAAACCTATGTATGCACAGTAACTGAGGCTTCAGTAAACTCACATTTTGACTGCGGGACTAACTGTCAGTGGTATCCATGCCAAGTGTCCATTAAAGCTTGAATGTGCTGGATGTGCGGTGCCCTTGGATGACTGTAGATTATATCATCAACATAAACTGTACAACCACACCGGCAACCACACGCGTCATTAAGCAAGTGGAATGTTGCAGCACATTGTGCAACACAACTGGCATCACCAGACTAAAGATGCAGATAAATGTACAGATGCAGACTGTGAAATGTGCCGGATTGCACTCTGAAAGTCACATTTACTGACCTACTTTACTGAACCAGACAAATGTTATTAATTTGTGGAACATTATACTGTACATCTAAATGTAACTGTTTTTTATTGCACCATACAGAAACTGATTATTAGCACTGGGGTTGCAACTAACAATTATTTTTTAAATGTTTAATGTAACAATTACTTTAGTGATTAATCAAAATATTTTTTTATTATTCGATTAGTTTAACAAATAATTGATCGGGAAAAAAAAATAAAAGCTTGTCTCAATAATATTTCAATACTTTATTCAATCATAATCCTGAAAAATAGATACATAAAGCACATTAGAATAATGATAATCGTGGCATATTTTTAAATTTGTCGAATTTCCATACTATTTAATGGTTTCTACTGCAGTCATATGTTGGTAAGATGATCACTGGCAACATATTTTTGCATCAGTATGGGGTGAGGAAAATAATTCAAATAAATTACAGACTGTCTGTAATATCAGTTTTAGCCACTTCTCACTAATACATGGTTGCTACAGCAAACATCATAAGGTGATGCCTGGTGTAAAGTTAACAGTAGCAGTGCAGATGTTACTTTTAACACAGGGGCAATGAAGACAAGTCTAGAAAATATGTCTTAATTGACCACTACTACCAGAAACACACTCCATGTGTTCATAATCCTGATATATCGTGCCTGAGTGCTGAGTGAAAGTAAACAGGGTAATGCTGCTGCTGCTGCTGCAGGAGGGCAGCGCGCTCAGTAATTCTCTTCCAGCGAAGAAATTGCACTGCTGGGATAAGTTATGTCCACTTTTGTGGAGCTAAAGAGAGCCACACTGTTGTGTCTCTGCTCTAAAAGACACTTTAGATGATCGTGGCGGGGCTTGCTAATTAATAATTGCAAATGAGTATACAGTTTTAAAAAACAACAATCATCAAACATACTCTCTCAGCCAGTCTTATGACTGGCCGCATAGCTTTGGAACAGCTGTACCAATCAGAATGACAGCTCAGATAACGGAAGGCGTTACCTCAGGAAATGGATGGATGGTTCAGCGCATGTGTTTCAAGGATACAACATACGCTACTTTTGCTTGGAGCCCAGGTAATGAAACGTGTCCTTCATAAAAAAGCAGAATATTATAACCAGTCTGATGTGTTTATAGGCCTGTATGGTTATACTGCAGCAGCCTGGTGTTGTTTTCGGGTGATTTAATGACAGTAAACACAGTGAACATATCAGCTCTGACTCAAAAGCAAACAGCTGCTGAAAAGGAGCGACACAGTGTATTCATCTGTAAGACAACTTTTTTTCTCCACTGTGTCCATCATAGTCTGTCTTGCGGCCCAGCAACCAGCCCAACCCACCAGGAATCTTCCTGTTCATTGCAATGGACTCAAACAGACCACTCTTTGCCTTTTTCCCTGTGATGAAGCTTGCGTGGTTTGTATATGGACAAGTAATATTTCTCTAGAAATTATTCTGCCTTAGATTAAATGACATTTCATTTATATAGGTCCTCATCCTTGATCAAAACAGCTATTCCCCCTGAAGTCCACACACATATAGCACTATCACAATAGCACTATTTAATTAAGGTTTCATGTATATTGTCTGTGGAATTGGATCATGTGCATTCTAACTAAATGACATATGTGTATTAATGTTTCTCATACCAACAGATGTTAAGTGTCTCAGATTATCTGCAATTATTTAATATCTAACTTTGATTTAGTACTTTCAGGCAACATTGAATAAACCACCAGTGATGATTGGAAAATAATTTATTAAAAAAATATACATATGATATATAAACAAAGTTTTACAGAACTAGATAGTGAAATATGGAGTCAAATCATCCAATGAAACATCATCTGGACTCAGAAAGAACTGCCAGCATAAGTTTTCAGTTTATAGTAAAATATACCAGTAATCTGAAAGACTATTTATAGACAGATTCATTTAGATTCTTCATACATTTAAGTGTCATTAGTGTATTCTCTTTCTCTTACTACAGAAATGTAACTATTAAACATAGTCAGCAATAGGGACCTCAATTTGATCACTGGGTTTGACTTCTTCTTCTGTAGTACCCTGATGTTCCACCACAGGTGTGTGGTCTGACGCCTCACTTGTTTCTCTCCCTTCTTCTATCCGTTCAAGCTCGAGCCTGAGTTTCTCTTTCTCATTCAGTATCACTTCTTCTTCGAGGGCTCTCTGCTGCTCCTCCTTCTCTTTCTTCTCTTTCTCAGCCTTCTCCCGTTTTTCCTCTTTCTTCAGCTTCCAGAAAAAGCGCAGATTCTTCTCGGGGTAGGTGACTTTGGCCAGTGGCAGCTTGAAAATCCTGTTGGTCCCCGTGGTCATGAAGAGGAAAGTGAGTGCGGAGAGACAGAAAGGCCAGGTGCAGGCTGGCAGACCAAACTGTAGATGAAAAACACATCACATTGCAGTTAGTAACTTGCGTTTATTATGGCCTGAGATATAACTAGGAGTGAGAGAAAATGTGCACTTACATTAGACATGATATTTGCAATGGCTGAGCCGAGGTATGCACAGAAAAAAGCTGCAGGGAAACAGAAGAGAGATTACCTAAGATGAAATTCATGTAAATGCAGTGCTCATAATATCTCAAATATTGGTCACACAAATTAGACAAAATGTAGGAATATGTTCCTTATCAGACAGTATTAGACCCTTTATTAGATTTTATTTGAGGGTAATTAGGGACACATTACAACAAAACTGTTATAATGAAAGACAAAAACAAAGTACGGCCTTTTATGTCTTATTTATATACTGTAAAATAAAGTGCAACCCAAGTATCTGGCCGCTCTTTGCCAATGCTGCACATGGTTACATGTCAGGTAATCATCCTGTGAGGAATAGATTATTTTAAGCCGGTGTTTCCACTCACCACATGTGATGGCGAGCAGGTGAACCTGCCAGGTGAGAGCGTAAAACATTCCTCCGATGGCAATGCAGGCTAACACACAGTTGTATCCCCAGAGGCCAAAGTAAATGTCTCCAAAAGGAGCTGCGAGAGCCAGACCTGTAAAATAATAAATCACAGCCATCAATGACCTGCCATGTTCAGTTGAAGTTAGGATTTATCCTGGTTACTTTACACCTTTAACAGATATTTCTGGGGTCATCTTGGAGTTAGGACATACTGACTTTGGCTTGAATTCATTCTGTAAACATGTAAGGAAGCAAAAAATAAGCTGTTTATTGAGGTGAGACAGAATGACTTTTACATTAAGATGTTCGTTACTGAGCACCCTTCCTATATTGGCTGCCTGCCAAGGTAGTGTCTGGTCCTCTCACCAGAAACCATGCCTACAGCTGATCCCAGGACGGCGTGAGCGCAGGTGATAGGCGAGGAGATGAAGAGTGAAATGATGAACATTCCTCCTGTCCAGGGGTTGTCACAGCCGTAGACCTGGCCGATTCCCACGGGCACTGACATGAACAGCTGGGGAGGTACAGACAGAGGAGGTTGAACATAATTTATCCATCCTAAGTGCCGCCCCTTTCCCCTTTGTGTTCCAAAAACAGTTGAGCAAGCTTGGTACCCGGCAAAACTTTGATCACCCTTCTTCCTCTTCTCTGTTCCCTGTAGATAGTTAACTGATGTTAGTAAAATGCTAGCTAACTAATCCATCAGTCTGAAAGTTGTTAGCAAGCTAGTTTGCTAACTTAAGTTGTGGCTTAGCTAGTCAACTGGGTAGCTAATGTTTGATGTAGAGAAAACTATTTGTTTTCAAATACTCAAAACACATAGGCGAGTGAGCAGGTCTTGCTTTAGGGAACAAGACATACTATTGTTGAACCTCACTGTTGGGTCAGAAGTCAAGAAGCTGAGTTCTGACACTGAAAAATGTGTGAGTGTAAAGTCTAAATGACACTGCTGAAATGTCATTAGAGCAAAAGTAAAAGCACGTCAGCCCAGAGGGAGGTATGCTAAGAGAGACAGGTCTGTGACTGACCTTGGCTAAATCGATTTCAGACCAGGTGATGTTTGGCAGCTCTGAGCGAGGCTGAATGAGGACCTGGGGGAAGTGGTGGTTGTAGTGGCCGGTGGCGACCATGTGGAGACACACCAGGATGTTGAAGGGCAGCGTAAACACTGGCAGGTCCCAGC
Organism: Lutjanus campechanus; assembly: GCA_027495735.1. Classification (NCBI taxonomy): domain Eukaryota; kingdom Metazoa; phylum Chordata; class Actinopteri; order Lutjaniformes; family Lutjanidae; genus Lutjanus; species Lutjanus campechanus. The sequence goes on from JAJHUR010072963.1 coordinate 24,164, forward strand.
GACTGTTAATAGATGCCAGGGCACTGGACAGAATCGGGCTGAAAGACAAAGACACAACATCACCAGTATTAGATCTAATGTGCATTTAACTTAGACAATTATTAACTCACACAATTATTAACCAGCATAGTGCTTTATGGCTGACTGGATCAGAAATGATTGACTGAGACCAGGAGCATAGATGTTCTTGAAATACAAATGCTGAGCTGAGACAATTAGTCATGACATTTATATCTTCATACAATAATAAAATGATCAGTTTTGACATTTTATATGTCGTCATTAGTTAATTTACAGAGTGTCTATTTGCACCTGGGTGAGAGTTATTTGGCTATTTACACCAAGCCCCCTTGGTTTGGCTATAAAGACCAACATAGGCCCTATAGAAAAAAGATGATGGTGGATGAAGAGGTTAAGCACCTGCCAATCCTGCAGGAGACTGGGAGTCAAAGCCTGCAACAAACGACTTGGTTAGGGTTTAGGAAAAGTTGGTTTGTCTCTGATGTAAATAGCTACATGGACTATTTACACCCTGAGTGCAAAAAGCATTGTTGGCAACAGTCAAACAGGTGCTTGTTTCTGCCATGCAAGGCTATATACTCCTGGGTGTGAAAAGTTACACTGACTATTTACACCCAGGGTGCAAATAGCATTGTTGGCTATGGACATCTGGGTGTTTGTTTCTGCTATGCAAGGTGATGTACACCTGAGTGTAAATAGCCACACTGGCTAGACCAACCTGGGTGCAAAAAGCATTGTTGGCTCCACCCAGGTGCTTAGTTCTGCAATGGCAGACTGTATATACCTGGATGTAAGTAGCTACACTAACTATTTTCACCTTGAGTGCAAATAAGTTTGTTGGTTATGGACACCCAGGTGCCTGTTTCTGCCATGCAAGGCTATATACAGCTGGATGTGGCAACACTGGCTATTCCACCCTGGGTGCAAATAACAATGTTGGCTACTTACACCTGGGCGCTAATTGCATCTGCTGTTAATTTATCATCTTCATCCACCTCTTATTTCTTATGATATGAATCTATTGTATTATTTAACCATTAGTCAGTCTAGTTACTCACCACATCATGGACATGAAGATGTTGGGTAGCAGGAGCCACCAGTACCAGTTTCCCTTGTTGGAGAATACAGCCATCAGCAGACCCACCAGGATGCCGTTGTAACCATATAGCCCTGCAGCTATTGCACCCCTGAGGAAAAGTTATTGAATGAATGAATATTTTACTGTTGTACAGCACAGTGTAAAATCATCCAAAAGAGAAAAAAAAGCCACACAGTGTCAGTGTCTCTGTAAATGAGGTCACATCCAACTTTCTCTACATGCAGTAATATCTAATAATAATGTAATTTATCATTTTCTATAGCATTTGTTAAGTCAAAAAATGTATCAAACCTGTTCTGCTGCAGAATGAGGGCTGAAACGGTGGCAAAGAGCGTCCCCACAAAGCCGTTGAGAGCCCACCAGTAGTTCTGCAGGATAAGGCCGCCAAAAATGATGAGGCCGCTCAGGGGGTTGTTGACGAACATCACCTGAGCAGCTCCGCGCAAAACCCAGTCGAGCAACTGCAGCAAGAAAAACTGCTCTGGAAGATGGAAAGAGAGAACACACTGAAAGTTGACATCTTCCCAGCGCTGCCTAATAGGCTTCCTGCAGGCTCACAGTCATGCAGCCAGTGGCGAAGATAAAACAAACTGCATCAATTTGCCAAGTAGTTTGCAAAACCCTCTTCATATATTTTTTTAAAGATTGTCAAAAGACGCAGTGTGAAGTGGAGCCTGTTGCGATGAACGACGATGAAGTGGAGCGGGTACATCTGTGTTTCAATTTGATTATCCAAGGTCACAGAAGCACTATGGACACCAGAAGATCCGGTTTGTCAGCTGAAACAAACTAAGGGGAACACACTGCACATTGTTAATCTATAGCCTGGCCTGTTTCAAGGGTGCAGCCTAAAGTTCTTGTCATGAGCTTGTCAGTGTCAGGTAATTGTTTGTACTTACATAGAGTACATTCAGTATCAGTCAGTACCATTGAACTGGCACAGGGTGGACTGACTGATATATAGAATGCGGATAATCTGACGGCGTCATTCTGCGGCTCACTCACATTGTTATTACAACAATACATACTCAAACCTATACATCATGTCAGGTAAAGTGAGTATCATCATGTCATTTACAGACTTTTATGAGTATAGTTTTTCAAGCTTGAACTTTTACTTATACTTAAGTATGCTTTTCACCACGTGATCTACTTAGTTACTTTTAAAATCATGCATTTTTGTAAACAGGCCAATGAATCCTATGACATATGGACAAAAAACAAAACGCTGCAGCAGGCACAGGTTTGGAGATTACACTGTGATTGATACTTTGGGAATTTAAATCTGCAGTCTTATAATTATGTAACTTCTTGTATGCTGGTCTGCCTTTTTGTGGGTGAAGATTTTTTCCAATGTAACAAAAAATTTGAGTTGACTTACTTTCCATCCATTTTGCCAGTGGCTCCATGTCTCCAGCAAAGTAGGAGACTCCCTTGAGGAAGCAGGCCTTGCTCCTCTGCAGGTTTGTAGCTTTTGGCTGCGCTGCTTCCTTCTCCTTCTTGTTCTCCTGGGAGCTGTCATGCTGAGACGGCAGGTCAGGTTGCGCCATGAGGGGCTGGAGCTCCTGCAGCCACCATCATGGTTAGAAATTAATTAGAGCAGGGTTGTGTTTTCTTTGTCTTAAGTGCTTTTAGTAGTTGATAGACACAAAAACGTGCTATATAAATGCAAATCCATTTACCATTTAGTTTTCAAAGTCTGAGACTGTGGGCCTCTCCTCAGACAAAGCTTGGAAAAAGGCGACCCCCCTTAGTTTACTTTCTTAGTTTCCCTCAATTCCTGGATGCCTATGGGATCATGATTGTGTCATTTTATCACATAGACATTCAACAATTGAGCCAAAATAGCCTAATATTGCCATTTTACAGAACTTAAGACTACACCAAATGCATAGAAAAGGTCTAATCAAAGGCATGTGTTAGTTTTTAACTCTGGAAACAACAGTAAAATTCCCCAATAATGTATCTCTGAACTATGATAATTAATGTAATATTTTCTCACTTCCATTAACTGAGCCTAATCTAAATCTGCAGTAAATACAAACAACAGAGTGCACACAGCATTTAACTTTAACATTAACATGTTTTACATCTAAGCTGTGAACACTGACTTACAAAGAGGGTGGTGGGAGGAGAGGTGGTGGTGAGTGCAGCAGAAGTGGAACAGTTGATATTCTTCTGAATATCCTGAGAGGAGAGAATGCAAGCCGTCACCCAGCAGCACATTTCATCAGATCATACTTAAACATATATTTGTGTCAAATATTTCCAAAGTAAAGAAATATTAATCTCCCATTCTAAATCATGCATTTGTTGCTTTATTTACTGCATATTTCAGTGTATGTTCATTCAACCTGTATGTCCGTGGATGTTCTCATTTGTCCAGGTCATTGTAATCTCAGGAAATACTAAATCAAAAGCAACTGGATGTGTTTAAATGTCTTTTGAAGATGTTTTGCCTCTCATCCAAGAAGCTTCATCAGTTCATGCCTGTGAGACTAGTCTGAGCTAGTCTAACTAAATGGGTTGGGTAAAGCCAAGGATCAAAACAATGTGTCTTTAATAAAGATCTCTCTGCTCGTTTTCAATGATTTTCCTCCTATGCACCTACAAAAAATGGAAGGTGTACCTGCACCTCAAAAATATTATTTAAATGAACTCTTACAGAACAGAGAAGATTAAACCAAAACCAACTGGCAGCCTTTAAACATTAATCATTATTTATGGAAAAACTCATTCACTGCAGTATATTGCTGCAGTATGGTCAATGATTTGAGTTAATTGAATTTGAATTAATCATCAATCAAAATCAATGCTCTCAGACAAAGGAATAATATATTTAACCTGAACCTATCCCTCTAATCTTCTTTAAATATTAATTCATTCGATCAAAATGGTTACAAGAGCAGCCCTACCTTTGTGCAGTGTGATCCAGGCATATGTCCCAGAATAGTTGCAGGTTGCACCGGTTGCCAGCCTCTCTCGAGCTGTGCAACAGAGATTTCCACTGGAGGTTTTTATAGCAGCAGACCACACAGAAAACCCCACCTCCTCTGTCTTTTCCTCTGCTCTACATCTTTACAGGAATCTCTGTCAGATAACAGTGATAATATTTGCCACACCCAGGCCTCTCTCGACACAGCTCAACACAATGTCTGTTGTCTCTCCTACACTGAGCAGTGACAGTCAGAAATAAGGTGAAGATGAGGTCAGTCGAAGTCAGGGTGTTTGTTGTGCAATGTGACCCACTGCAGAACCTAAAGCATGTTAGTGTCAGAGTCAGGACTGCAATGGTTAGTACCTGATTCCTCTCCAACAGTCCAACACTTCAGAGGTCATGCACTCCACATAGATCAGTGTTACTGCCAGACGCTGGGGTGAATGTCTCATCTCACTGAAATGAGCGTTTAAAGGTCCAGTGTGTAAGATTTACTTAATATTTCATACTTTTACGTACTTTTATTGGCAGAAATTGAATGTAATGTTGCATTTATGTTATTATGCTGTTATTATGGGATATGTTATATCACTCCCCCAAAAAGATGGAAGAGCTACCGGTAATAAAATTAGATAATAAAAAGGTAAATTTGATTTTGGATAAAAATGTGGTGATCTTAATGTAAGAATTTTTTTTGATGTAGAGTGTCACTGGAGCAGGGTTTAGTTTATGGCACACCAGTTGCATTATGGGTCAAAAGCAATATGGTTGCAGAGGAAAAACATACAGCCTCAAAATAACCATATTCTGCACAGTCCAAGAGTCCAAGTCCTCTTACCTGATGATGACCATGGAGGGACTGGACTGGACTGGACTGTAATTTGCTTATGAACCAGGCACTGGGGTAGAGAACGTAGTCATCCACCTGCTGCACAGATACCTCTCATGCCAGGAGAACACTGGGACCACTGTGGGCCCTTTTCCACCTAACTGGAACTGGTTCCATTCAAGATCCTTTGAATGTTTGTCATGAACTTAGCACAGTGGAAACAGGACTCAAATGCACAACTCGGATCGGTAGAGCAGTAAAACAAGGTTTATTCCAGGCAGAGGTCGATACACAAAGAAGCAGTCAAACCAGGCAGAGGTATCCAAAACGTGAGGCAAAAAGGCAAGGTCAAAAAACAAGCAAGGTTCAAACACTAATAAGCTATGACTAAGACTGTGAAGAGTGCTGGTATGTGAGGCTGTGAACATCGACGAACTGGCAACAAGACAAGACACAAGAGGGTATATATGCAGGACTAATAAAGTGATTAGACACAGGTGCGGGAGAAACAATCAGGGATCAGGTGCACACAAGTGGGGTTTCCATC
>JAJHUR010072964.1:0-15707 GCA_027495735.1 Lutjanus campechanus
AATATAAATATATTGCCCAGCCCTTCAGCCGGACTGAATAATTTAAACAGGATCAGTATCATACCTTGTATGACCAATACCAACGTTTCATCAGGTCAGCATCTGTGCTGATATGCATCAAATATGCATCACTACTTCACACAAATCAGACTTAAATTATTCAGAAATAGGGTATGAAAACATATCAATATACAGTATATTTGATACAGTTTTATGAGAAGAGACTGTATGTGATTTTAGGTATGATACAGCTAGAAAGTCGTATTTTCCCATCATTAAAAGAATAAATTGTCTGAACTTCTTTTACTGGTCTACTTAAGTGAAATGAAAAATCACTGCTTCTTTTTAGCAATCATTCATATTACTGATAATCTTTTTCTACCACACACACACACAGCTTAGATGCAATACTCCATGGGAGCACCAGATGTTTTGTCTTGACACTGAACTAGAGGTATTCAGTCCTAAATATTATAATACTAATACAGATTTGTTGTGATGTGTATGTGAAAAGAGAACAGTAATTTAGGCACTCACTTGTCTCTAATTATAGTCTGTAGCTCGCGGATCTGGTCATTCAGAGGGAGCAGTTTGAGCTGAGGTCCCAGCAGGTTATCTTGGATCACAGGCTGGATGGTGGCATCAGTTGTCTCAGAGTTGGTTAGCACTGCGGGCACAGTGCTGCTGCTGCTATTGTTGTTGTTTGCAAAGCGTACTTGCTTCATTGGATGCTCCTGGCCACTGTTGACATTGTTCAGCTGCTGATTGTGGCATGGCATCCTGAGGACACGAGATTAAGGGTCTTCACTTGAAACTGCGCTAAAGCCAGGTGGCGTTTCTTGACCGAGCGACCCACTTAACGGCTACTGCCCCGCTGTCTCACAAAGAAGACAACGTGCTCTTCCTTTAGCTTCGACTGTTGTTTTGAACGGAAATTATCCGATTGACGCTGCTAATGTTACCACATAGAGAATGTCCATTTAAAGCCACACTCACAAACCTTTAAATGTTCAACCACGCCGTGTTAAAATCAATGGAACGGCTGAAATATCCACACAAATGTGACTCAAGTAAAGCTGCTTGCCGTTAGCTTTGACACTGACAGCGTTGGTGAAGGCCGGATATGACGTTCCTAGCGTGTTGACTAACCGCCTTCCTTCTATAGATGTATAATAATAAACTAGATAGTGAATGTACTCCGTACGAGGACAGTTGCTCGCCTAGCGCATAAACCGAAAAAAAAAACTAACTTCCGGGTTTATTTCGGTTATCCGCCCCACTGAATATGCGCAGTGGTGCCCCGCTCCCCCGCCCGTGAGATCCCACTCGGCCCATAGACTTTACATTGTGGAGATTATACAAATTTTTTAGAGAGCTTTTCTCGGCACGAGGAAAATTTTACAAATATGAAAACTCCATCAATTTTACATACGTCTCTTTTACAATGGTGGCATGGTAAATGCATTTCAGGCCGGTTGGGAATTTTTACTGCAATACCGCGAGTGGCCACTGGAAAAAATGGCAGCAGTGCTGAGCGGCAAAACCCTATCTAGGTCTATAATGAGTCCGAATGCTTCCTTCTTCGTCAACATGGCGCCGATGTTAGTACCTCTGAAATGCGGCTTTCACTTTCAAAGACGAAAATTAGCGCTTCTCCTTCGACAGACCAGCTCATATCATATTTGGAATAAAAGTCGCAGTGAAAATGGAACGGACCGTAAACGCCACTGTACATATCTGGTGAGTGAGAGGACGGTTGGTGGGAAAGGACACAGTGTTTTTGGTGTGACAGACACACAAGGACAGAGATGGAAAGTGGTTCTAACTAACATTAACTTTCTGAGAAGTTAGCTAACTAAATGATTTGGTCAGTGTTTCTCGTTTACTTACAAGTGGCTTAACGTTACGTTAGATGTCATGTAGATAAAATGTTTGTCAACTAGCTGTTGAGCCACAGCTAGCTAACCGGCTAACTTAATATTATCAAACGCTACCGTCAGGTTCGTTGTTAATTTATTGAAAACCAGTGTGAACGGTTACAGGAGTGTCTATGAACGTGTCATAGCGTAATTCCCACTGTCCAAAAGTCAGTATGTACCGTGTTAACAGTGTTAACGTTAGCATGTAAGTAGTCTTAGTCACGTGTTATAACTGTTATGTACCGACTGATAACATTTAGATAATGTTAGATAAGACTGTCTGTCTGTCCCACCCAGGGGACCTAACGTTACTGCCGATGTAACTGTCACCACGTGTCAACAGTTTATTGATTATTTGACAAATTTACTTGACAACAACCAGTCGGCTGCCAGTTTGCTATCTTGATTAAACTAATGCAATCTCATGCAATAGCCCTGTCATAAATGCTACGTCATCAAAATTATAATGTTCTCTTGGTGATTTATTTTAACTTAAGTACAGTTTTTTTAAGAGGGACATTGTAGATTAATAAATACACATGGAGAATACGCGTTTAAAATGTCAGCAAAAGCCAAACAGGACATACAGCAAGAATGTTTTTCTGATTTTGTACCCCCATTTATGTCAATAAGGTCACTCCACTTCATTTTAGGCAGATATACGTAGTAAACTGGCATGGAGTTGATTTATGTAGAGATTAAAGCTACCCCAATTTAAAGTTATCATTTCATTCTGGTTTGAGGGAGTCTGTCTCAATTAATTGAGTAGTTGTTCAGTAAAATATCAGTGTTTCCTAAAGCCCAAGATGACATCCTCAAGTGTCTTGTTTTGTCCACAACCCAACGATATTCAGTTTACAGTCATATAGGAGTAGAAAATATTAACATTATGAAGATTTGAGAATTGTGACTTTGTGGTTTTTAAGTTACTCAAACCAAATACTTGATTATTAAGATAGTTGGTTATTAATTTGATAGCTGTTAAGAAAGGTCTATGTACAATTCATATTATCACATGAGAGTAAATATGTAAAATTACCATCTCATAACAAATCGTGTTGTCTCAAATGTGACACTTTTACAGTATTTGTTTACTTACAGTAATGTGTGAGGTCATCATAGATAAGAGAATATAGTCCTCTCAAGAAATAAGGGTATTCAAGTAGGCCTGTTACTATAATTGCATTAGTGACTTATTGAAATCGGCAGAAATGATCAAGGTCATGTCCATTTATCATACGATATTGCCTGTTGTGTTAATATGCATGTTTGTTTTCTAGGGATGTAACAATATATCGAATATTGTCATATTGCAATAAACAAGTGTCTCAATGTCATATTGGCCTGTGACAATATCTACTGTGATATTACACAGTTATTTTTTTAAATTATATTTCAGGGCTGCTACTGACTGCTGCATTCTTTGTTTTGCAATTGTCTATACAAAATTCAAACATTTATTATCAAACACAGTTTTATGATTATTTATATTTTTGCTTAGGCCATGGCTGGCTAGTTGTATTACATTAAAAAAGAAAACAGAAAAACCTTAAGGAAAAATGAGTTTTATACAAACAAAAATTCTGTATACATCAGATTTGTTTTTTAATATAGGACATTGTATTAAAAGTCATTTTTCTTTGTTTTTTAATATTGTAATAAATATGGTATCATGGACTTTATAGTGTGGTATTATAAAAACCTTGAGATTTTGGTGCCATTACATTCCCATTGTTTACATATGAATGTCACCAAGGTTTTAGCCAGCATATTGCCAGAATGCCAGAATTAACGTCAGGGTTTTCCCTACTATTAAGACTTGGTTGCAGCATTGTATGCTTTTTCACAGCGCCTAAGCTGAATAAACAGAAAAAATCAATGCTGCGACATGTTTTGCTCTTACCTCTGATGGTGCTGCTCCTGTCCTCACATCATCTGCTGTCTTAATTGAAAGTTCATTGCTCTTTGAAAGGGTATACTTGGATTGTTATGCTATTGTTATTGTCATTGTATCAGTGTCATAAAATTGTCTTAAAATAACAGTATTTTGTCCAAGAAAGGTCATTATTGTGACAGGCCTATATCCATTATTGGCTCGCTCATATCACCAATAAAGATAAGTATTTTTGTAAGAGTCTCTGTATAAATGTAAATGTAACACAGGTTAAGTTTAAGCTCAGTATGCCTATCTTAAACTGGTTCTTTTTTCACAGGCTCACAAGGTGATGTAAATGAAACTATAACATCATGTCAGAGGCTCAGAAAGGTTGCGAACTTGTATTGCTTTCATTGATTTGATGTTGGCTAAAATGAATTCTAATAGTGTCAAATATTCATAGTGAAAAAACAACAGCTCAAATGAACAATGGCAAAACATTTTTGGAAGCATCTCAAACCAGTTGTGAGGCTTATCCTGAAACATTTCTGACCATATATTTGTTCAGTATGTCCTCAACCCTTGTGTAACCTTTAAACTCTGACTTTAAACTGTGAGCATTCTGGTGAAAACACATATTGTGTAATCCTTGTTCGTTTGTATTGGAATTAAATGTGTTCTTTTTTCTGTTTTTTTTTAATTTTTTTCTGTTGTTCCTTATTGGGTCCTAGTGCTGTAGAATATTGAAACATTAATAAAAATGACTTGGCAGAAATTAAAACATGAGTCAAATAAGACATGTCATGTGTTTCAGCTGAGTTCCCCTCCAATTTTACGAACAGCCACATGGAGTACAAGCAGGAGCGAAAACAGTCGTCAGATTTTGGAGGCAGCAAAAGTAAGTGTGTTTGAGAAATAACCCCAAATCAGCATCTGTTATCAAAACAAACACAGAAAAACAATGTATGATGTTTCCACAGCATTTGCAGATTACAGACAAAAGAACATGTTGGCATGGACACGCAGGAGGACGGCTGAATGCAGATCCAAAAAATGTGGTGAGTGCAGTACCTTCTTTCAGTCTTAGGTCATTGAAACTGCTTGAAACTTTGTATCGTGATTTTCTAGGACCAACTTTGCAAATGCGCACTAAACAAAAAAGCAAAAATAATGCAGATGGATGCTGGCTGCAAATAATGATTACCATCCGTATTGATTTGTCTGTCGACATTTTTCACAATTTTCTTGGCCAAAAATTTGATTAATCGACGGAAAATAATCAACAGATTGGTTGATGATGATAATAATAATAATAATAATAATAATAATAATAATTTTAAGAAGAAGAATTAGTTGCAGCCCTAATCATCATTATCATCATCATCATCATCAACAGTAACAATCAGCAACAATGTTCAGTAAAAAAAAAACTTTACTGCAACAGGTACAAATGACTTCCTGAATGTCTCTGAGGAACACCTGGGCATAACAAGTCTTTCAATAAAAGAGCTCCTCTGCTCACTAAAAATATTGCATGATGGTATTAATCTTACTGCCTTCACATGATCAGCCAATGCAACATTTTTATACATGCCAAACTTTTTTGATCAGTTTGTTAAAGCGGCTACAAGGAACTTTCATATTGTGTTGATTTTGGAGGCCCCAGTGTTTCCACAGCCATAACAACAAACTAGTAATACCAGTTTGCTACTCACTGTAACTGTTGCCTGGTAAAATGCAGACATAGGATCATTTCATCTGATTTCAAGGAGAATCCGACCTAGTGGCAGGCATTAAGAATAACTACTGCATGTAAAAATCTTGCTGGGGGGTCTGGTTTGTTTCAGCCATCGGTAGAATTAAATAAATTTAGACCATTTCATAACCAGATAAAAACTCCTTGTAGCATATTTAACTAAATAAACATTTTTACTCTATATATGATTAGTATATACACTGAGCAGTCTTTACTTGTGTCTTATTTGTAGATAAAACAAAAAACTGTATTGAATTTTGGCTGACAGACCTTTATTATGATGTGCATTATCTGGTCTCCTCCACATGTGGTACAGGGACTTCAGTTTTGCATTTAACTGTTAATGTTAATCCTCTCTGTGCAATGTCACGTATTGCTTGATTGTATTTGATTAAAGGCAGGTGTTGGGAACAATTTCACTATAATTTGCTTGGAGGTGCTGCGTGCCATACAACGCTGCTGTATGGCGCTGCCACCATATTGAGTGGATTAGAGGAATTACTGCATATTCTTTGGCCTGCAGAGAGTCCCTGTGGCAGGTGTGTGGTGGAGTGTGGGTAAACAGCCATGTTGGCACCAGTGCGCTCTCAAACTCAGCTGGGATGACAGCCCAGGTGTCTCCTGGGACTTGTAGTGTCAGACTGGATCCCCAGGTCCACCTGGAGACTCTGCTGTCATTGCTTCTCCCAGATTGTCCCAAGGGAATCCCATTGACATTTGATGTTCTGTGTGTGTGCCCAGAGAGCCATCTTGAGGTTATTGTGATTGTCACACTGAAGCAAAATGCAGTTGCCAATATTAGCAGATGTAAGGCAGGTTAGAGAGTTAACATTTTAGTATAGTAGAATCATAAATATGTTTTACCCATTGGATCTGTATCTTACAGGACAGTCATCTATTAAACTAAGGGTACCATGATCTAAGAAAAGGCTTTGCTTTTGTCTTGTTCTCCACAGCTGAATGAGGTGAATTCAACGCAGATCCTGTCTGCAATGCTGTCTTACGTTTGGCCAAAGAATAGACCAGACCTGCGGGCCCGTGTTGCCATCTCTCTCGGCCTGCTTGCTGGAGCCAAGGTAAATTTAGAGACAGTGTAATGGTCATCAAAGCTCAGTTCTCTCCATTTTTACTTCTTAGTTATTTTTGTAATAAAAAGCTAATTTGATCTCTTTAATTGGCACCAAGCAGCATTACTGAAGAGATGTTTATTCAAAGTCCAGCCACTTAATATTACGAAAGAGGTTCCAGTCTGTGTTCCATATTTATTCTTGGTGACATTGGTTCTTACTTCTGCTTTCTGCTTTGTTGATTTCCTCCAACCCGAAACAAATTTCTAACAATAGCTAGTACTCTCCCTGATTAGATTATTTTTCTCTCAGATATGACTTGGTCAAGTTGAAAGACTGCTGATGCTTGACCCACTTGAAAATGAGATGGTACATCTCAAGGGGTTTATCCTGAGATGATACATTTCAATTATAATGACAAGCTTGTTCTTTCACAGGTTTGGCTTAAATTCTCTTCCCTCATCTTTATTGAAATACATCAAAATATTTAAATAGTGTTTGACAATATTTAAATATTAAAACAACCAAGATTGGAGAAAAGCACCAATTACTGTATCTAGGGCTGTCACAGTATCATAATACAATACTACAGGATTATCATGGCCAAAAGAATTCACAGTATAATCATAATAGAAAATCTGAAAACATATTATGCCTTTAGTCAAATTCATCTTTAACTTTGTTTATTGTGAATTTTGTCACTTCGTCACATCATTGTGTGTGTATGGGGGGCATTAGGAGAGGGATACAAATAGAGTGGAGAGAAAAAGTTAATTATTTAAGAGCATACATATGAATACGTATGAATTACAGGCGCTGGATTTTTTACACAATGTTATTATGTGTATCATTTACAATGTTACAGGTACAAAAAAAATCATCTTCTCCAGTCTTCTCTCATCATCCAGTCCTATAGTCTTAGAGTCCCACATTAATTTTTCCTTTGAATTTGTCCCTGTTTTGCAATAAAGAACACAAGAATCCTTCATAGAAAATTGGAAATTACAAAAAGTGATTATTAATTTTAAGTTTTATGATCAGATGTCACCAGGGTGGTAAGTAAATGTTACCCACAGTCCTAATTTAAAAAAATAAAAAAATAAAAAAATCATACAAGTGGCTGCAGAGACACAGAGCCTCTCATCCTGCTGGGCCTCACAGTGAAAAGCATCCCAGCCTTTTCACAGTGAAATCCAGTGAAAGAAAGAAGTGACAATCCAAGGTTGTTGCTGACGTCAATTAAACCCACAAGATTATTAAGCGACAGAGGTCAATCTTTTAAGTTCATACTGTCTCTGAAATGAGTGTAAGGAATCAAGAAAGAATGCCACAAGCAGAACAAGTTTCCTAAACACTATCCTGTTGTAAGACGGCTGCAGCATCGTTGTGGTTTAACTGCAAATTGTTTCAAAGCAAAATATTAAAGTATTAGCTTAGGCAAACATCATGTCTGCTTTTATTACTTGTCAGCACCACATCATTGTTGTTGTTTGGCACTACTGTTGGAAGGCAGCATTGATATAAAAAGCCTGGTATGCTGTGCGTTTGTGCTCCAGTAAGATGCTCTGAAGTCCAGCAACTGAGAGTTGGCTGCTCACACAGCATTTCATTCATGACCTACAGTATTTATGTTGTTGGAAAATTAACCCTGGAGGGGAAAAGGCCAACCAATATTTCATTGTCTGCGAATTGTATTTGCATAAAAAAATAGTGCATTGTACACTTGTCAAACCGGGACATAAATCAGGCATTTAGTCTTCTAACATTTGCAAAAAGGTTTGCCTACACTTAACTTTATCATATTTATAAGCATCAAATTTAAACTCTCACCTTCCCAAATGACTATAGGAAATAAATCTGTGTTGACTGTGATTGCATTTGTGTGCTAAGCATCACCGCCTCCTCTCATCGTGCTGGATTCTTGTGTGTGGCGTCCTGTCAGTTCAGAACTGATCTGCCCATCAAGTGCAGCCCCACACAGGACACTATGCTGGGGCAGGTCTTCCTGTATGGGTACAACAGTCTCTGGTTTACCTGTTGTTTGGCCAACCTGAGTCCTTTTCATCTGGTTCATTTTCCTGACCTGACATTAGCCAAGAGCAGCCTTAAGTCCAGGCTGGTTTAACATGGCTCTTGGAGGTGAGCAGGGACGTATGTGTTTCAGCAGTAAAACTGAAAAAAAAATAACATGAAAGGAGAAGAGTCACCAAGTTTGAAGTACCTACCAGCTGCTGCATCTACATGTGCAGCCGTTTCTACAGATGTTTGCTTTTAGAAAAGAGTAGCCAGTGTTTCTAGTGAAAGAGAAACTAGCAGGGTTGAACATTTCATTAGTGTGTTGTCATTGTTTGCACGTAATGGTTTCTGAATTGCTATACTGGCTGATGAGTCTTTCAGGATCGACCACAACCCTGTAATAATGGCTTTACAAACTGCTTACGTCGCCTTGTTGATCTTGAGAAGGTTGATAATTCTGAAAATTACCTACAGTGATGTTGTTGTCTAAGTCTAGGACGTTGTACATTGTAGCAGAATTTCATTAAAGGCCAATGCCAAAACACATCAAAGCATCAGTCTAATTTGTTAAAATATTAATGTAATCAGAAATGAAGGTAAGTATCAGTACTTTAATACCTTTTCAATGCCACATGTTTTAAAGGATACAATATCCATCAAATATGGTATTGAAAGAACCAAAGCCATAAAAAAATAATTCAAGACAGTTTAGTCTTGTTCTGCCAGAAGTTTGGCTAGCAGCACAGCAAAACCGGTGTTTAGTGACTTTTTCTGAACCAGTATTGCTTGCAGGTTGTTAATTAAACAAAATAGAAAAAAATATCCTATTTTAGGTGACTGGAACTTAAATTTTTTTGCTGTAGTATCGAAGAGGTTTTGCGTTTTGTTTTTTTGTTTTTCAAATCAAATAACCCCTCTGCTTTGACCACCCAGACCCTGTGTTAAACTAAAAATAGGCATTTAAGACACTGATTTTTAAATAATTAATTGCAAACCTCAATCAGTGCATGATGTGTTTCCTTTTCCTTTGTTGATGGTCTCTAATTTACACCCTGGAAAACAATCAAAAAATCCACAGCTCCTAAATAAGCATGTGCTGCTACCACTCAGCATGGCTGTGTGTGTGTGCGCTAAGGACGAAGGGAACACACACATGCAATCCAATCTTCTCCTATTTTCCTGCTTGGCTGGAGTTAGCCTTGATTTCTCCAGTTTGTCTGTTTGAACTGAAACCACCAGCAGTGTGGAGGCAATTTTTAAATCAACTGAATAATTATGTGGTTACAGCGAATCACACCTCTGCACTCGGCAATATCAGTGACATTTTCATTTCAAATAAGTGATTATATAGAAGCTCTTGTTTTCATTCGCCTCAAATGAAGCCCTCTCTGTCTGTGTGTGATGGGTATGTGTGTCATGCTATAAGCTTGAGCTAATTCTTCATTGCCTGAAGCCTCTTCCCCACTACAGTATTTCTAGTATGAGATGACATCTCGGCACGTACAGATTGACATGGTGTTGATTTAATCTCCAGTTGTCTGTTACTGGATTGAAAGAGCACGATCCAACCTTATCATGTATTAGTGGTAAAACTAAGAACATGTTTTGGCCCTGTGATAATGGCTCAGGCTATTTTTGTGTCATGTTCTGTTGTCTTGGTAGCAAAGATATTGTTTTTCCTTGAGGGACCCAGAGGATGTCTATTGTCTGAGTAGAATACCCAAGTGTACAAACCGAGAACCCCAGAGATGTTGCTTTTGAAGCAAAAATAGTACATTAGTAGGTGTTTTTTGACATTAGCAGGGTCACAGTGGGTTTATTGTTTTTTTTTAAACTCTGTTTTATATAATTGTTGTTACTATTATTTTATCAAAATTATATCATTCAAAATTTGACAGGAGGAAAGAAACAAAAAAGAAAAGTTTAAAAAGCCCTCTGCTGTGTTAGGGGTTGAGAGGTTCAAATGAAATGGGTTTCAAATGAAAATGCTCTGCGGTGTGCTGCTGTGTTCTCTGGCTGTCCTAATGCGCAGCGGACCGCCTAGCCTGAGTCACACAGCTGTCCCTGTGCTTTTAATTAGCCCTAATAACCATTTCAATTCCATTAGCAAGAAGCACCAGCCACCTCACCAGCATCAGCACAGCTAGTCAGGAAGAATACACACATATACACACTGCATACATACATACATATATAAATACATACGTGCATACATATATGTATCCTTGAATCTGCCTGAATGGGTAATGTTGGATTTACTACCTAACAATTGTGGAAATCCATCTTTCTAAGCATGTGGGGAGCACATACATTTATATAAGAGGCACTACAGAGGAGTAGAAAAATGGCACTGGACTATATTGAACATATGTCTGTCTAATAGGCTATTTGAAACAGTTTCCTCTGTTTTTTTCTCCTCTGCTCTGAATGTCTCCTTCCTCCCTCTCTGCCTTCCCAGATCACCAATGTGATGGTGCCCTTCATGTTTAAGTATGCAGTGGACGAGCTTAACCAGATGTCGGGACACATGCTGAACCTGAATGACGCGCCAAGCACCGTGGCTACCATGGCAACGGCCGTGCTGATTGGCTGTAAGTCCCAGACTTGTATTGCACTGGCAGGTGCTGCGCTCATCAGAGGGGACTGTGGGACTGCCTATTATCTACAGGCTGACCTTTCCCAACACAGTCATATCAATGCCACTCCGCAACCTCTGCCTCTCCCTGACATTATTTACATTATGTGCTCTGCTCTGCGCCCGAGTTCACTTCTATCAATCCACGTAGCCCTCTTGTGAGCGCCGACGACTTTTCATATGATACCTGCGTGCTCCCAAGGCAAACAGAGCTGGATACATTTCTAAAGCGATGGGGAAGAAATTGCTAATGTCCTTTTGAAATTGGTTGGATATATTTTTGTATTATGCAAAGGCCAGGGATGTTTCTTTCACTTCATCCCTTGAGAGCGCCTCCCTTTTTCTCCTCTTTGTCCAAATGGGCTCTGTGAATACAAGAGGGGTCAGGGGTGGCATGTAGTGTGAATGTGAAGTTCCTTCCTGATTAGAGTATTTTTTCTCCGAGCTGCTGATGAAAAGCAAACATAGAAAAATAAATATTGTGAACCTGACACCCACCGTAAGTCACTCTGGCCTTGAGTAAGATCAGCTTGGATGCAATGTACACTTAGCCCTGTAGCCACTTACTTTAATGAGCCCACTTAGGTCTTGCACGCTAATGCTGCCTGTTGAATAATTGGAGCACATGAACAGGGCCCCAGACAGGACGAATTAAGATGACGAGGAAGAATGAAGGAGCTGCTCTTAAAGAAAGGAATTGTATTTTTTGTTCCCTCTTTGCGACACTCAGGACCCGGTACTTGGAGCCTGCAGAGAGGAGTGTAATTTGGCTGAAAGGGTTGCACGGTGCTCATCCTACCTTGTCAGATGTGGACACATTGTTCATTAGATGAGCATTCCTATTTAACGCTACATTATAGCCCCATGAAGACCGACAGACAGCTATTATTACCCCGACTTTGGTCTCTGCAGACAAGTCGTGTATTCTCACAACTCGGAGAAATCGCCACAGGAAGGCCACGTGTCATTCAAACACAGACTAATATTAATTTGTGACAGTCATGCTAGCCATCTGCTGGTATAACAGTTCATGAGAAGTCCAAGGGATCAAATAAATTAATGTCTTGGAATTAGATATTATTGAACTGAAACTACAGTATTATAGCACTACATATCAGGTAGCTTAAAAACTCCCAAAATATAAAACAGTAAAAATACCTTAAAGGGATAGATTGTATTTGATGTGAGACTGTTTGACTGATTGATAGTTATTGTATCATCGACAGCTGTGTTTGTCAAACTTTCTGGACCACATACCACCTCAGAAAATATGAGGTTCTCCAAGTACCACCACTATGACTGTTGTTATATAAGAGTACTCTAGGCCTACCCTGTTCAGCCACTGACAGTTCACGTGGGGGGCAGGTTTGATCCTACTATGTAAATGATTTGTTGTTGGCTGTTGTCAGCCATAGCCACACTGCCTTCACAGTATGGCATTGACTTACTGCCTTCACAGTATGGCATTGACTTACTGCCTTCACAGTGTGGCTCGTAACTATGACGTATGTGTGTCCTATGTGAATGAATGTGATAACGCAGCAGGCTGATATTAAAACGAAAATATTACAGGAAAGACCAAACTTATTTTAAATTTCATTTCACTGAGTTCATAGTGCGTTTTCATTCAATTTAGTTGTGTTTTGATTATATGTTTTTAAATTAATCTGTTTAATTTCTAAAATTTTAAGAGATTTCTCAGTGTGTCGCTAGAGGGAGCTGGAGTACCACCAGTGGTTATTGTACCATACTTTCTCAGCATGGAAGCTAAGCAACATCTTGTTGTGCTACCTCCATCTCCAAACCAACAAAACTTCATGGACAAAATCAGTCATTGTACATCACAGAACATAAGAGTTGCTGGTCTACCGCCGCCTTAATTTGTGTGTTTCTTTGTGTTATTGTAAATCCGAATTACCCTTTGAAAAAGTCACACAATCACACAAACAAAATAACAGATCAAGACAGTTATAGACCAGCAACTCCACGTTATACTTGGTAAAATGACTGATTTTGCCGATGGAACTTGGTTGGTTTGAAGAGAGCGATATTTGGCTTAAATAACGGCAGTTTCCTGTTGGGAAAGGCTGTCTGACAGTAAAGCAGTGAAAATATTCTAAATATAGTGTACACTTAAACAGATGTTGAGGGTTTTTATGTGGCTTTTTGT
The DNA here is from genome assembly GCA_027495735.1 of Lutjanus campechanus. Classification (NCBI taxonomy): domain Eukaryota; kingdom Metazoa; phylum Chordata; class Actinopteri; order Lutjaniformes; family Lutjanidae; genus Lutjanus; species Lutjanus campechanus. The sequence continues at coordinate 13,440 of JAJHUR010072964.1, forward strand.
AAGTGGCTGACCCTGTCCACAGCAGTTGATTGCGTAGCTTCTGTGCTGGTATCCCTCTCTGCTTCTCCTATCTGGGGGTATGCCAGCTGGCATCTACTGTAAGTAATACACTGACTATTGATAAGAACTTAAAACTCAACCTTCAGCCCCGCATCAGACAATCTGAACTCCCCTTTAAAGGAACCCTATGTTGCTTGTGACCATCCTCATCCTACAGATCAGCCAGAGAAAGTCTAGACTCAGTCTGTTCATTGACGACTCATAGTCACATCTTTCTATGACACTCTTATTAAAAACACCTCCCCCTCCTTCTTCTAGTATTCTGCTCACACATGTAGCCTGCTCGCCACCACACACACACACACACACTGAAAGCACTTGTGTATACTCAGATACCCTCCCTTCCCTCAGTCTGCAGTGTGCTGGCCTGTCATAGTAGTGAGGCTTCAGACAGCATCCTGCTTTGTAATTACAGAGGCTTGGGGAGGCTGCTGCTGTAGCACTGCAGTGCTTACAGACCAGAGATGATGTGAAAAACCTGCCCCACCACCTTATATAAACCTTTACTTAAGAGCAGGTGACAAGCCTCCACCCTGTCTAGTCTCAACTGTCTCAGTACTGTATTACATATCACAAGACAGGAAAGGAAGGGTCAGATTCTTGTTTTGCTGCTTCATGTCACTTTAGAGCAACATAACAGTCCTCAGTTTTTAGGATGAGGATATTTTCTCACTCAATTACGCCCAGCCCCACTGTCTGAACCTCCCAGCTTTTCACAGCAGGTGTGCTAAACTCTCCGTCTCCTCCGCTTATCCCAGATGGCGTGTCACGGGCTTGTGCAGCCCTCTTCAACGAGCTGAGGAACACTGTGTTCGGCAAGGTGGCCCAGAGCTCCATCCGACGCATCGCCAAGAATGTCTTCCTGCACTTGCACAATCTGGACCTGGGTTTCCATCTCAGCCGCCAGACAGGAGCGCTGTCCAAGGCGATCGACCGCGGCACACGGGGCATCTCGTTTGTCCTCAGCGCGCTGGTCTTCAATCTGGGACCAACAATCTTTGAGATGGGCCTCGTCAGTGCCATTTTGGTGAGGCTCACAATGACATCCACACACACACACAGACACTAATGATGGTAATCATAAGCCTTCACATTATTGTTGGATGCTACCAGAAACAGTACTCACAATTTTCTGGCTTTTATTTCTTGTTGCTGTTACTGTTTCAGTCCTTAATGTTAGCTCAGGACCTTCCATCACCTTGACACTCTTCACAGCAGATTGTCCGGAAATTAATTTCAGGGATATTGTCTCATTTACATTCTAAATGGAATATGAATCCCCATGAACTTTTGGTGGCAACACAGAGCCCATTAGTGTCAGTGATGAATCCCAAAGCTTTGTAGCAGCTTAATGTCCTCCTGTGGAGTATGCCCTGAACAGATGCCCCCCTCCTTGGCCACCAGTGGAAGAACGTCTCGTCTATAGCTTTGCGCTATTATTCCACTCTGGACCATAATGTCAGCTTGCCTGTAATGAGGGCAGACTCCATTGCCCAAATAGCTAAAGCATTAGCACGATTAGTTCTTGTAGTTTCCCCTCCATTTGTAACACTCAATTTCATAGTGGAATGGTCAAAAACAGTACGTTCTCAAAATGCCTTGTGACACTGCCAACATTGGGGTCCGGCAGTCTGATGTGGTCGCTTGACTATTTATCACGAAGCTGTGAAAAACACGTGTTTTGTATCTTATTAATTGTTAACATATTCAACTATCGGTTAAGTTTTATTTAAACAATTCCTGCAGTACGTTAGTTATATGAAACATTGGGTCTCATGCAGTAACATTCTATTCAATTCTAAATTATTCTCCTAAATTTTCTTTTAAGAGAAAAAATAGTATAAGTCAACTCCGGATGCACCAAACATTATTAATCATCCAAATTAATGATGAATTCTACTGGATCATAAATTGGAGGGACGTGGCTCATTGTTTGTTAGCATAGGTAACACCCCTAAACACCATGTAAGCTCAGTTGTGCCATGTGCAAATACTGTGGCACATGCCCAAAGAAGTTCAACAGTAATGAAATCAACATTTTGTGATGCTGTATTTGCTGTGTTAGCAGAGGGTCACACAAGAACTGAAGTGAGTGAGTGAACAAGTTAAAACTTAAAGTTGAAGACTAAATAATAAATTCCATAGACATCTTCGAATTACTTGTTTTGTCCGACCAACAGTCTAAAAACTCTAAACTATTATTTAAGA
>JAJHUR010072964.1:15727-34856 GCA_027495735.1 Lutjanus campechanus
AAAAAAAAAAAAAAAAAAAAAAAAGTTAAAAGCAGCAAATTTGTTTGTTCAGGTTCAAATGCTCATTAACATCCGAATACCACCCCCATCCTAAGCCCACCCCCATTTTCTTAAACTTGAGTGTACTTGTGCTGGACAAACAATTAGTTGGCTGTGAAAACAAGATTTTTTTTTGTAATGCTGATCTTGACAACTTGTAAAATTTTCTCTTACCAAAGAGGAGTAAAAATAAGAAAATGTTGGCAAATCCCAGGAATTAATGGGTAGTAAAATAAGAACAAATTATAGATGCAAACCAAATTAAGAGGACATTTGCTCATAAGAAGCTTCCTGCATGAGGCCCAATAATTCATGGAGCATGAACCATTTAAACAAACAGAAATATAAAACTAAAAGTCTCTCGCTTGAAACAGCTGCTCTTGTCCACCTGTACTTATTCAACAAATGACTCTGCCAATAAAAAAAAAATGTCATTGAGATGAAATTATAGCATTTTCTATACTAATAAGGCCGAGCAAACCAAACCAACTGTTGTCAGTTAATGAATTTTTAATCAGTTAAATTCTTAAAAAGATGGTTCACACAAAAATGAAAATTCATTCATTATCTACTCTGATTGAAGGTCAAGTTTAGTTTTTTAATCCACAAAATACTGCTGGAGTTCCACAGGAAAACAGTGTTGCAGAATCTCCCAAACAATGGAAGTGAATGGTGACCAGTTTTCAAACGTAAAAAACAACAGAGTATAAACATAAAATGCCTCCATGCTGCTCGTCTGGTATAATCCAAGTCTCCTAAGGGCCCAACATGCTAAGTTGACTTAAAAAATGTTACACCATGTTTTTAGCCTGAATCTTCACTGTAGATCCTTAGCTTGGAACCACGTTCACGTGCACACTGTTTAAACTGGGTGTGTGTGGTGTGATGGTGTGGCTTTAGGAGACTGGAATTACACCAGACTGGCGCTATGGAGGCATTTTATTTTTTATTTCTTTATTTTTCTTGGATTCTGCAATACTGTTTTCCTGTGAAACTGTGTTTTGTGGACTAATAAAACAAACCTGACTTTCAGCCGGCATGAGGAAGAGTAGATACTAGCAGAATTTTCATTTTTTGGTGAACTATCCCTTTAACAGCGATTAATGTTTAATCATCAACATCCCCAGTCACAACATGTGAGAGGTCCTTTGTTTTGACTGTGCTTTTCTCTTCTGCAGTATTACAAGTGTGGTGGACAGTTTGCAGCAGTGGCCTTGGGTACTTTATCAGCATATACCCTCTTCACCATTCTCATCACTCAGTGGAGGTAACAACAAGGATGTTTGTGTTAGTCCTAGCTCTGCATGTGATTCAAATGGTCGTGTTATGTTTGTTATCACTTGAAAACGATTTAGTAAATAGTTCTGTGGCTCTCTGTGCTGCTGACAGTAACAATTTTCACTCTGAGGCTGAAATATGTGCTTAAAAATGTTCCTATGTGACTGTGAATGTGTCTCTGTGCACAGGACTCGCTTCCGGATAGAAATGAACAAAGCAGACAATGACGCTGGCAACGCAGCTATTGACTCCCTCCTTAACTATGAGACTGTTAAGGTGAGATCCAACCCCCCACACAACCATACTCCTCATCCGCACCCCTCCTCCCTTCATCAATCCTTCCCTTTTATCGCCTCCTTTCCAGTCTTTTTCTTCTATTCACTTAAGCTTGGCACATTGACGTGAACAAATATTTACTCGTCTGTGGTAATGGTGTTTCACTGGCATGATTGCCACTGTCAGAATTTGCCTTTTAATCAAAGAAAAGCTCTTTCTCTCTCCCTCTCCGTCTCTGCTGCTCACCACTTTCACACACAAAAATGCCATGTCATAACAAGTGCAAGTTAAACTCTAAAGTCAAGTTTATCTTTCTGGGGGTGAGGAGAAGAATTTATGGCTGAAAGAACTGAAAGTCACTGCCAGTCTCTACATAGGTTTATTCAGATGTTATCATATTTCTCGTAGCAGATCAGTGTTACACCAGACACAGGCTTTTTGTTATGCAGTGATTCAGTATTTAGCAATATTTCAAATGTTCTTATGCTCTAATATGATTCTTGTCAGTCAGTAGACAATAAGGTTGATTATAAATATTATAAATACTTCCATATTGTTTGTCTATTTAACTGTTGCCTGTCTGAGCAAGGATGCACTTCATAGCTAGTAAAATGATTGCAAACATACTTCTGCTGCATTTCACAAAGAGTGAGCTGGACTGATACAGTCACGTTGTAGCCTGCAGAACTGAGGTATTGATCAGAGCCAATGAGGGCTGGTCAACAATTCAGTTAGTGATTTTTGTCTCTATATAAATGTATTGTGATAAATTTCTTATATTGAGATAATATTCTTATAGTTCTCATGCATAAAGAGATAACACGAAGTTTATTTTTACCTAAATATGTACAAGTGGTAGTTCTCAATATTTAAAGGTGCTGTATATGACATTTACTGCCAATAGAGGTCGCAGTAGACCACCAGCATCTCAGACCAAAACATAAGTGTCCTTCGTTTACTCAATAAAGGAGGAGTAAAAAAAAGGAAAGAAAGCGGCATATGAACACATACTGCTCATAAAAACTCTGATTAAAAAGTCAGATTAGGAAGTGCTGATCAAATGTGGATCAAGATACTGTTACTACTGTTACTGCATTGCCTATTTCTCACCAAAAACATTTGTTTGGAACCATATCTTAGTGTACTGTTTAGCTGTAATATAAGATATATTTGGCGATGAGGTGGCCTTCATTTTTGATCCAGTTTCCAATGGAGGCTCCCAAAACCCAGAAAAAACTATTAATCTAAGCAGTGCTGATCAAACATGGATCAAGATTCTGTTTCTGCATCACCCATTTCTTGCCAAAATTATTTTCTGAAACATATCTAGTGCTTGGAAATTTTTTTGTATCCATCCCCTGACTAATATTTTAAAGGGGGTGAATATTTATGCAGTGACTTATTTTAAATAACATATTTTTTAATTCATTGTCATTGCTTTGTTTTCACTTTGAAATGAAAGAGTTTGGGGGTTTTTTTGCTGCTTTTTTGTGAAATTATATTGACCATGTGTTTATGAAAGCAATAAGAGGGGAAAACATCCAAAACATCCTATTTCCAGTCTCTTTCTCTCTTGCTCTCACTGTCTGTCTTCTTTTCTTTCGGTCTAAAACTGTTGACACTTTGTTGTAAATGTCATTCCAGTCGCCACAAACAATGAGACGTTTATCACCGGACACTGAGGACAATTTTCTTTGTTTAGTCAATGACCCAAAGTGTCTCAGTTATAGATTTGGACTGGAAGTGTCTGCGACTGGAGGCATTATTTTGATAGACATGTCTACTGAGGGTCAGGGCGGTTTATGGGTGAATGTGCACTCACAGAAACCTGACTGATGTGATGTGGTCTGGATGTAAACATTGCTTTACACTTTTGTGCTTGTCCTGAATCTTCATCTTTTGCTGCTTTAAGCCTCCTTCTAGGTAACCTCATTGTACCTAGTACATATATAAACATAATCACCATCCAGTTTCGGGGTGCTTTGTTGCCTGCTCCAGATATATTTTGGTACCCATGTTATTTTCTTTGCTGTATTATTTTGCATCCTGTTTTCCTTAACGTTTTGTTCTGTGTTATTTTGTGTCATCTGTGCCAATGCGGCCGGATTTAGCATCACTCTGAGCTGTGAGTGTGCATATGTAATTAGATCTCCGCCCACTCAGAAATCCGTTCCACTTTCACAAAGGGCTGGATGAGAACCTGAACATGGTGCCTTGCACTGCTTCTGTTTGTCCTCCATGTGCTACTTTCTCTCTTTCTCTCTGATTTCCTGCATTTCCCTATATGCAAATCAGTGGCAAGTTGGTAGCAGCTCAGCACCACTGCCGTTAGCTAGAGAAGCAAATCGCCCACTTAACCAGAGCAGAGGAACAATAGTGCAAGCTAAACAAACAGCAATATTAGGTAATTGGCAGCAGAGTTGAGGAGGGTCGTTGTTGTGATCATGCCGTAGTTTTGAATTTAAGAGATGTGCTTGTAGCTGATTCATAAGGTGTTTTTTTTCTCTAAATGATAGCTGTGCTGTATGTCTTAATCAAAATTAGAGCTGCTTATGTGGTGTAACACTTAAGAGCTATCTGTGCTCTGTTGGTAGGTGTCTATGTAAGCTGTTGCAGATGTAAATACAGAGGCTGACAGCAGTGCCAGTGATAAATACTCTGCAGTTAATTCTTTTTTAAAGCTACTGCAAGGAGTTTTAACCGCTAAGGAAACACTCTTAATTTATTACTGATGCCTCTATATGACCAACATAAGTAATCGAGACCATCCACAAGAAGAATAGCTATTTCTTTATGGTTATTCTTGTCTGCCACCAGGTTGGAATCTCCTTGAAATCAGATTAAACAAGACAATTTTTTACATTTTTCAAAGGCAACATTACAGTGAGTAATCTATCAGACAGTTAAAAAGAAGCAGCAGATTTTTATTTAGATAATTTTATTTTTGACATTATATTTGTGGTCATAATGTTGGAAACTTGTGTCCACAGGGGCCTCCAAAATCAATTTGAAATGTGAAAGTTCCTTGTGGTAGCTTTAACTTGTAAGTGATGTTAAGGCTTTCCTTGCAAGTATAATCGCCATATTTTCAAAGGATGCAAGAAATATTTACATACATCTTGTGACTGTGACAGAAATGACTAAAAATTATGTTATAGACTGTCTGCAATTAATTTCAGGTAGCAGAAAAATGACGAAAAGTATTTTCTTTGGCTCACACTGATGCAAAAATACACTGCCAGTGATCATCTTACCTGCTTATGACTCCAGAGATAAAATACCTCCATGTCATAACCAGTTTAAGTATGAAGTCAAAATACTGATTGTGCAGTTCAGTGAAAGATTGACACATCGATTAGTTATTAAATTAATATGCATAATAGCTCCTTTTAAATTTGAGGTCCAGTATTTTTCTGACATCTGACATGGAGTCTATTAAATAACTTTAAAATATGCCACAATTATCATTATTCTAATGTTCTTTATGTGTCTTATTTTTCAGGATTATGATTGAATAAAATATTGAAATATTAATTAGACAATATATTTTGATATGTATTTTAGGTAAATTAATTGTAATATAATTGAATAACAAAAAAATTGTTTGATTAAGTGATAAATTAATCGATTGATGAAGTGATAAATAAAAAACTCAATAGATTAATCACGATCTGTTATCTTAACAAACAATCCATTTTACTTCACATGCTTAACATAAAACAACATGTATGCTCAGAGTTTTCAGATACATATTTTCTAGTAAACTAATAGCTGCTGACTTCACATTTGTAATTCACTCTGTTACCCTAATACACTATTAATTTTGGCCTAACATCTTAAATTTACTCTTATCTTAGACTCTCTCTCCCCGTTCCATGTCATATCTTCAGCTGTAATGTTGAATAAAGGATCAAAAAGCCCCAAAAATGCATATAAAGAAAGACTGACTGACATGTGATGCACATTGTTTTCAAAATAAGACTCATGATATACATTCTCTAGAAGTGTATGATTCCCCCTTTGTCCCACGGTCTTGTGTTTAAAAAAAGCAAACAAAATCACAATAATTTGTAACAAATAATTGCAATACATTTTGAATCAGTACAGAAGTATCATGATAATATTGAATCAGGAGATAAGCATATCGTCCCTGTTATATTTTCTAAATTGTTCTTTTGCCATAATCACTATCCTCTGCCAAAGCTTCAGATCCAGGGGCTGCTCAGCAAACCATTCTCTGGATTTTGTTTCATCGCCCTCCACATCCTTTAAGATCAGTGGGGAAGAGATGAAGAAACAGAGACATGAAAAAGTGCTTTAGAGGCCAACTGAGACCCAGACTAGGCCCAGAGCGGTCACTGAGAACAAATGCAGCCTTGAGGCAGGCTGCTCTAAAGTGTCTAATATGCCTAACTCTGCTCTCCATGCTTCCTTAACCTTTAACCTTAACCATATTTTGTGTCTGTCCTTCTTTCTCTCCAAACTCCCACTTTCTTTCCTTTTGTGAATCCCTTTGCCGTCTCTGTGCCCTGTGCTCCCGTCTCTCCTCTCCTTCTCTTCATGTTTCTTGTCTTGGCTGCAGTACTTCAACAATGAGAAGTATGAAGCTGAAAGATATGATGGATACCTGAAGATCTATGAGTCATCCTCTTTAAAAACCACGTCTACACTCGCCATGCTCAACTTTGGCCAGAGCGCCATCTTCAGCGTCGGCCTCACTGGCATCATGTTGCTGGCCAGCAAGGGCATCGCTGCAGGTGAGTCAGTTAGGAGTTTCCATGTGTGTCTGAAGGGTTGGGTAATGCAGTGGTTCCCAAACTTTTTCTGGCCCCTTTTTCCAGAACTTTTTGCTGAATCTTTGTGTGCAGTCACACCTTAGACCGTGTAGCTTGGCATATTAACCGTTTTTGAGGTAGTAACTAGTTTTTGCCCCTGTGTAAATTTGATTTATTAATTAAGTTATCAAATAACAACAGAGACTGAAGTTAATTGTCATGTTTAATCTAGGGCTGCAATTTATACAAATGTCAGAAAATTATGAAAAATGTTCATGTTGGTTTTTCAAAGCCCAAGGTGATTTTAAATGTTTTTTTGTCAGCCCAAATTCAAAGATATTCATTTTAATATGATAATAAACAGGTAAAACAGGAAATCGCTTTATTTGAGAGGCTGGCATGGCATTTTAAATGCTCTGTGTAAGTGGGCAAACCTTATCACAGAGCCCTAGTGAGTAAGATGTGCACTGGTACTTTTGCTTACTGTAATGTTTGTACCAGAGGACAACTACATCAATAGGCGGCTCAGGGCACCAAAATGAGGTACCGAAAACCTTGTTGCTAGGCGGCCTGGTAGGTACCGGACGTATCCGTACCAGTGCCATATTGGCACCAGGTTTCTGTACCCAGCCCTGTGTGAGTGTGTTTGTGTTTCCAATTTTTGTAAAATCATTCTCTCAGGTTCTATAAGCCATGAAATAATTTGATGGCATCCAGGAGAAACGGTGCAAAACACCTATCACCTGACCTGAATTTACCTCTTCATGCCCGTGATCTGTGTCCATAGCACAATGGGGGAAAAAAAAATTAGAACGCTTAAAAACACACGTCAAAACAAAATCAAATGGACAGATGAAAATGACAAGTAAAACCCTGACTGAACTGGATAATAGAAACTAAATGAGAACAAAGCACAGCAAGCATGAAAAAGTGGCATGAATAGGAAATAAAATAGCCTTGATGCAGAAAATGAAATCACAGTGGGTGGAGATAGATTCAGACTGTAACATGCTTTGTGTGCTTTCACAACTTGAAAGAAGAAATGGTTGGAGTGTTATTATTTTTTTTTTTTTTTAGATCGTGTATCCAAAGATACACATATGATACACTGGAGCTAGATTATATGCATCTCTGTAAGTTGCTATGTTGCTGTCGTGTAGGCACGATGACAGTGGGAGACCTGGTGATGGTGAACGGCCTGCTCTTCCAGCTCTCCCTCCCTCTCAACTTCCTGGGGACAGTGTACAGAGAGACCAGACAGGCCCTAATAGACATGAACACTCTTTTCACCCTGCTCAGCGTTGACACCAAGATCAAGGTAACTTGTTGGCCTGACATGCACTTCTCCACACTTTAGCAGTAAATAGTAAAACTGTTTTTGTCTTTTCTCTTTTACATTTGTTCTTCCTCTAACAAGCGAGAGCAGTAATAGAAAGTGAACACAAAGTTTAATATAAAATCTTAAAGCAAAAGTAAATTTAATAAAGCCCTTTAGCAAGACATTTTCTCCAAGACATGTAATGTGTAATTGCACAAGTGCTAAAAGATTTGAATGCAGGGCTGAGTTATTCTTGGCCATGTGACATAGCTAACCTCTTCACATGTGCTGTAAAAAATGATAGGTTGTAGTCAAATGTAGTAATTACGTACTTGGTATGACTCAGGTGCTTCCTCATTGATTGCCACTCACAGAGCATGACATTACTCGCTGCATTAGTGTGATCTGTATCTGTATGTTAAGACAGTTGTGGCAGAAATGTGACTGGCTTGTGGTGATTTATGCAGAGCATTTATTAACCAGTTGTGGTCAGTTGCCATTTTAATTGTTGTGCCCTTGATTTGGATCAATTTCATACAGTCTGTAAAAGGATGCTTTACTTCCTTTCCCTTTAACTTTTTTTTGTTTGTTGTTGTTTTCATTATTGATTTCACATTTTGCAAATGACAGACCACATGTTTGTGTTGTGTGGGTTTTTTGTTTTGTTTTGTTTTGTTGTCTCCAGAGTTATAATGTGATTAAAAATGATCAACTCCTCTGTAGTGATTTATGAAAGGGTTTTTTTGTTGTACTATCTGTGCAGATCATCTGCTCAATCGATTATAGTGAAAAAAGCAGTGTGTTATTATGTCCTTTAGGCAGTGAGTGACTGAGTATTGTTGAGTTGAGGAAGGAAGGGTAAAACTGTTCTAAATGTTAAGGCTTCCTGTGGTTAATCTTTGCTTCAGTTTCATTGATATTGTTCACAAAGCCCCTTTCAATTAGGGCTACAACTAATTATTTTGAGTATTGATTAATCTACCAATTATTTTCTTGATTAATCAAGAAAATGCTATATAAAATGTAGGAAAGTAGTGGAAAATTGCAAATGATAATTTGATATTTGGTTTACTAACATAAGACAAAGGAAAACAAAACCTCTACATTTTTATGAAACCAACAAATGTCGATGTAAATGGCATTTTTGCTTGAAAAAGGACAAATGCTGAAACGATTATCCAAATAATTGACTAATCTACTTCTTATTTCAATTCTAGTGCTAGAGCTGCAACCATTAGTTGATCGCAAAAAAAATTTAATTGCCAACTATTTTGATAATTGATTTATTGTTTCAGGCATTTTTCAAGCAAAAATTAGCTAAATTTCTGGCTTCTTACATGTAAAAATTTGCTTCTTTCCTTTGTCATTTATGATAGTAAATGAAGAGTCTTAAGTTTTTGGGCTATTTGACTGGTTGGCCAAATTTTTTTTCACAATTTTGGAGATTAGGGTTAGGGTTAATAATTACTATTTACAATAATTATTATTTTCAGGTGATTATAGACCAATGAAAACATTCTTATGAATATTATTTTCCATTGCTGCCATATTCTGCCATTAGATCCCCATAAATATTACGCAGTGGACCTTTAGAAACACACAGGAGTAGAAAGTCGTAACTAAACTCGATCTTGTTCTTTAACGTAACCATTGAAAATCACTGACACACTTCAGATTTTAGACATGCAAGACCTCTGTGTCCTCAGTGTCATAGCTATCAGTTGTTTTTGTGAGACATTTCATTGCATTTATCTTTTTTTTTTTTTAACGCCACAGCCCATCTTGCGTCAGAGGAACACATTTAAGTGCAAATGTGCGCCTGCTGCCTAACAATATGAATGCCATCCCCGTCTCCAGCCTGTAATTACAGTAGGAGAAATGAATCTGTCCAGTTATTTTTCACTCATCAGTAATACTCCTCTCCATTGTGATTCCCCGTGGAATGGCACTGCCCAGCAGGCCATTACTGTCTGAATGCTTTTTTTTTGTGCAACACATTGGCCTATTATGTAGATGTAAAATAATTTAAAACTCCCCCTCACTTGAAACTGCTCCACAAAATAAAAAAATAAATGATTTTGGCTTTTTCCATGTTGGAGGGTGTGTGAAATTATCATCTGTTTATACTAATGGACTGTGAGTTATTTGTATTAATTGGCTGAGGTGGATTGAGGGTGATAATGTTGCTATTAGGTAGTATAGAAACGGAGCAGATCAGGCTTTTACTCTCAGGGTAAGGACAGTGCTTTATTCACTTCTGACCTTGGCTGCATCTCGGCGCCGTGGCTCAGCTCAGTACGTCCTGAAAGTTTTCACGCCTATTGATCCTTCAGTCACCATGAAGGGCAGTGTGTGAAGACTCAGACGGCCTTTTGAAACGACCTCTCGATTTTTGCTATGAATGTCTCTGCTTTATGCGGTCCGTGTTGGCTCTGTGCTCCAGCATTATCCCCCTTTACAAGGTGTTGGAGTAACATTGCATCATGTTAGGCCTCGTCTGCCACTGGCTGTTCTGTATCTGTCTCCTCTCTCTCTCCCTGCTTTCGTCTGTCTCAACCCTCTGATGGTTTTCTCTAGGAGAGGGATCTTGCCCCACCATTAACCATCACACCACAGGAGGCCACCATCCGCTTCGAGGACGTCTATTTTGAGTACCTGGAGGGCCAGAAAGTCTTAAACGGAGTGTCCTTTGAGGTGCCTGCTGGGAAGAAGGTGGCTATAGTTGGTGGCAGCGGGTCAGGGTACGTACACTGACTGTGAAACCTTTAGCCAGGTGTGTGTCAGCTCATTTGTATGTGCAGCAGAGTCTTATCATCAGATATCATCAGTAGACTGTGGGGGGTTCAACTCACAGACAGAATGATGCTGACGATTGGTTCCACGTCTGGTTGCAGGAAGAGCACCATTGTGCGGCTGTTGTTCCGCTTCTATGAGCCTCAGCGGGGGAACATCTACATAGCGGGGCAGAACATCCGAGACGTCAGCCTCGACAGCCTGAGGAAGTCTTTGGGGGTCGTACCACAGGTCTGAAGCACACCAACACAGTAAAGAAACCAAATCACACAATGAAAAAATAATTTTTATCAACACATTCACATGATTAATTTTTTTCTAACTGTTTGGATATCTTCACCACAAATGAACAGAAACTTATTGAATTGACTTGTAAAAAATAACTTGCTCCCTTTTCTGGATTAATGAGATAATTTTTCATGTAAAAAACACATCTTATTGTCATTAATTCAGAAAAATAGACTTTTTTCCTCAAGTTCTTCGATAAGCTTCCATACAATTTGGTTTATATTCTCTTTTGAATGTGTTAAAAAAAAAATTAAGATAAAAATATGTGAGAAAAAGAGATGAGTAACAGGTGAACTTAACAGCAGAAATAACTAATTAATGTCCAAAAAGCAGTAGGATGAAGTGAGTACTCATCAAGTCTTACCACATTTTTTATATTTCATTGATGCACTTTATAAAATGCTTAAATATTCCAGTTTTTTCGCCCCAATTTTCACCAAATACAACTCAATCAACAAACGTAAATATAATATAAATATAACACAGCGTGTTAATAATAAACAAATAACTGGTATGTGAGGAGTTGTGGTGTATGACTTTCCAGTAGTATATGTAATATATTTGGGAGTTATTATTAATAATTATATACAACAAGGGGGCAGCATAGAACAATATAACATTAATAGCTAACAGTATCAGAAATAAGCCAAATTCAGTGAGGTTTTCACTGCAGTGAGCTCAGAGGCTGATCAGAACAGATGGTGCATGAACAGTATTTTTGTCATTTGCGTTCTTTCCCTTTCTCCCTCCTACCCTCATCTTTGTATCTGCAGTCCTCTCTTTCTGTCTCTGCTGCAATAAAAATATTCTCTAAAGCCCCGTTTTTTCCTTTTTCCTCCCTCTCTAACTGTGTTGTTGTCAGGATGCCGTTCTGTTCCACAACACCATCTTCTACAACCTGATGTACGGAAACATCAACGCCACACCAGAGGAGGTGTACGAAGTGGCACGTCTCGCAGGCATCCATGATGCTGTCCTCAGGATGCCCCATGGCTATGACACCCAGGTTGGGGAGCGGGGCCTCAAGCTGTCAGGTTTGCTGCACTATTATGACTACTGTTTAAATATGGTCTCCTCTGCAGGAGAAAGGTAATAGTAATAGTAAATTGCTTGTCACAATCGCCTACTTTGTTTGACCAACAGTCCAAAACTCAAACATGTTTCATTTACAGTGAAATATAAAAAAGAGAGCAGCAAATTGTCACATTTGAGAAGGCGGGAGAATGTTGTTTAGTTTGTTTGATAATTGACTGAAGCAATTCATTGTGTAAGCTACTAGATGTTAATTGTATAATGTAAGGATTGTAGCTGAATGCCTAACTACATATTACATATACCAAATGTTTTAAAGCAGAAAGGGCTGGGTGATATAGCTCCAAAATTTATCACAATAAAATTTTACTCTATAATGGTAATTACTGATGTTTTTTTTTAAACTAGTTTTAATAAAGACCCAGACAAAAAAAGGTTGAATTTAACTCTCTTACTTTGAGTTTAACCACTTTATTTATCAAGGCACACAGGTAATAGACTTTAAAAAAAAAAAAAAGCTATATGGTGTCATATGTCGATGGTGAAACCAAACAACAAACCTGTTAAATAACTGATGTCATTCGTGGCACACTCTATTTTTGAGAGACATGATCGGCTATTTATGAGTCAGGGTGTATTAAGGGTTGTCTCAATTCTCCAAATCCACAATTCCTTTTGACTTTCGATTTAAACTTTTTTTTATTTATTTTTTTAGCACTGACAGCATTAGGGTTGAACAATAATCCATCAGCAATCTGTGATATCTTCCTTTTGATTCTTGAAATTGAAAGCTTGTTTTGATTTTATTGAACAGTTTTCTTATTGCTGTTCATGAAGATTCTGTCACTAATGCATGTGACTGTTGTTGTTTTTGTTTTTGCCCAGGCCTACTATCCAAAACAGTGTCTCATCATTGATCTTAAAGTATTAAGTCTAAAATGTCTTGATATTTTGTTGTCAGTTTTGCACATCTCGACATTTGAAGGTACACTTTCCACATTTGGTTAATTCTACACAGTTTGCAGAAGAAAAGAAGCAAAGTGCAAGAGTTTAACTCTTCTAATTGTCCTCCATGTGCTGCCTAGAACATATATTAGGATGCTAATTACCATGATATACTGTATACTTTGACAGAGGAGTGTCACTGAGAGTCCACAATGCACTTGAAAAAATCTGCTTAACTATGATAGTTGAAAACTACTTTGAAAGGACTTTAATTGTTAGCTGTTGTTTTTAAAACAAGGTAATAATAAAACTTAAGTTAATTAAATTTGACCTTATTTTATAAGATTAATTATGAGATGGCTCTGTGGCTGCACCGTTGTTATTTTGTCGTCTTCTTCTTTATAGCGTGTGAACTTGTTTAATGGCATGTTGCCTTATTTGATCTGCAGTGATAACACAAGACTGTGTAGTATTTGGCTCCTAGCATCACTCTGCGACTCATTTAGCCCACGTAAACACACAGTGTGTGAGCAATTTCACTTAACATTCAAGATGCAATTACTGGCAGCACAGATTTCTTTATGTGGAGTGACTGAGTGAGTGAGAGAACGGACAAAATAAAGACATGACTAACTTCTCATTAATTTCACTGCTGCTGTACGTGACAGCTGCCAGTGAGTTTGTCAGAGGAAGGGAGGGAAGGGTTCAGGCAAGGGGGGCAGTCTGGGCTGTGAGGCTTCTAACTTCCTTCATTGCTGTTCTCCATTGCCAGCAATATTTATATCTGCTGAACGCCGCTTGCTTTCAAGAGGCCACACACAGCTCATATGTAATGAAGGCCGAGTCAGACACAGTGGGAAAAATCTTTGCGTCCTGCTGATTTTTCTTCTCAAGTAAATGAAAGTCTGTTTTTTCCAGTCTGAAGCCTGTAGCATTAGTATTATCTGAGTGCTGGCCCTCCGTTTGAGGTAATTATCTGATGAGAAGGGCCAAAGAGAGACCTGCTGTATCCACACATATTACAGCCCTTTTCTCTTTAGCCTGGTTGGCTTTTATTTATGACCAGGGTGGCTGCAGGCCCTTAAAAGTCTTAAAATGTCCTATTTATAATAAAAGGCCTTAAATAGTCTTAAATTCTGTTTGGGAGGGACTTAAATATTTATTTATTGAATGCTGTAAGCAACTCCACCAACATTTGACTAAAAACTAGCTGTAAAAAGTGGGGCAGTCATCAGCCCAATCTGCACAAGGAAGAATTACTATGACAATAGACAATAATCTGTTGGCTAAATGTGACATGATTGCATTTACCTATTTATTTAAAAGTCATGTATAAACTAGAAAACAGAGAGCCAGAATAATAATACAGGGGTCTAAATTAGCGCTGCAACAGTTAGTCGATTGAAAGAAAAGTAGTTGCCAACTGATAATCATTTTATCATTTCAGTCACTTTTCAAGCAAACATGGCAAACATTTGCTGGTTCCAGCTTCTTTCCTGCTTTTTCTTTTGGTCTGGTTTGGACAAACAACATAATTGAAACTGTGATGAGTAGGGGTGGGGGAACAAACTGCTAGATGAATTGTGACTTTCTCTTGCAAGATTATTACAGAAAAGTCAATAATTGTAACTTGAAAAACCAGTTAGCTATATGTTCCACAGCTGAACCAACTAGATGCTGAAATAGATGGATGTAATTTCATGTTTGTTGTGTCTAGTTCTAAGCTAGGTTGCTTTTTGAGTTTTGGTGATGATGGCTGAGCTTGAGCCACTGCAGATGGATACAATCCAATCGGCACCCCCTGGCTTAAAAACTGGCATATGGAAGCATTTTGGCTTCTCATGAAGTTGAAGGGAAAAAGAGCCTGGACAAGAATAACACTGTATGCAAGCTATGTCTAACTAAACTAATCATGGGTTATTACGTAAACACTGTTTTAAAAGTAGCAAGTAGTTGTAAAGAGAGAAAAATAAATCATGTATAGAAATCAAACATTTTGATGGATCAAGATGCATCAATAATGGTTTTATAATCGCATGATAGGCCTCTGAATTGAATCAAATTGTGAGGTATCAAGAGATTTCCACCCCTAGTGATGGGCATTATTCACAATCTTTTGGCATTTTAGAAAAACTGAACAGTTAATTGATTAATTATGAAAAATAATTAGCAGAATAATTGATAATGAAAATAAGTGTTAGGTGCAGTCCCAGTCTAAATGACTTTGAAGCATAGAAAGTGTGAATCTTACCTTGGTATAGGCCTTGTTTCAGACTCTGCCTGTAGGACATTTATAGTAATTAATATCATTAGGAAGAGTTTTTTTTTTACATGAATAAAGGTAAATCTTCTTAACTCAACCAGTTATTGTCCTTTAACCTTATTTGTAATTTTGAACTGACAACATGTGTTTACTTGGAAGGGCACACCTTTATTTTTATGTTTATGTTTAGTTTTATTGCTAAATTGGCAGTGACATTAAAAAGTCTTAAAGGGATGGTTAACCTCAATAAAAAAAATACATATTTTACCTTACCTGTAGTTTTACTTTTACTTACCTGTAGTGCTTTTTTGTTTTGTGTGACTTGCCCAGTTTTGGAGATATCACATATAGAGGTGTCTGCCTTCTCTCGAATATAATGGCACTAAATGGCACCCGGCTAGTGGTGCTCAAAGCACAAAAAAATACATTTGAAAAACTCAGTGGGCAAGTGTCTCTTGCCAGAAATCATGACCCAGTTATTCAAGATAATCCATGAACCTTGTTGTGAGCAGTTTCATGTCGGATCTGACATTTCTCCAGTAGAAAGAAAGTAGTTCAGATAGATTCTACTGTAGAAAGAAATTGACGGTTTGACCATGACAAGCCATTACCTTTTAGCTGTATTATATTCAAAAGAAGGCAGACATCTCTACGGCCGACATCTCCAAAACTTGGCAACTCAGAGCAAAACAATGTAGAGGGATTAATAGCGCTGCGGATGGAAAAATGTTTGTTTGTTTTTATTTTGGGGTAAACAGTCCCTTTTTAGAAAGTCTTACATTTAGGGTTAGCCTAATGACCTGGTGACATCTGTTGTTTCGTTTCAGGAGGGGAGAAGCAGCGTGTCGCCATCGCACGCGCCATACTAAAGAATCCACCCATCCTCCTGTATGACGAGGCCACTTCCTCCCTAGACTCGATCACAGAAGAGGTAGGCCTGACAGTGCATGAACACACACACACTGACAGACAGACGCAGGCATGCGTTCATAACGTACGCACAAATGCTCGTCCTCTGCTGCACGTCCAGGTTGACACCTCACTGTGCCTGCATACACATTTAGCCGAGCAAACACCCACTCAGTCACCTGCTGAAGGTACACAATAATTCAGCTCACTCCTGCGTCACATACCTGCTGTGACATACACCCCCCTCACACACACACCTCTCAACGCGCGCACACACACACACACACACACACACACACTCCACCCCCATGTTCTCCCCAGCCACCTGCCACTGTTTTCTCCTACTTAATCTCCAGCTCAGCTTAAACCCCACAGTCTTTGTAAATGTTACATTTAATGAGAAAGTTCAGTGTGCACTCCCTGAACTTCAGGAGAAAGAGTGGGGCCAAAGATGTGGCTGTTAATTGAGATTTTCTGTTGCTTCTCATCACGATGCTGTTTTTAAATTATCATATGTAAACATTGGAAAGAAAAGCATATGAAGGTTGATGTTGCTGAGCAACATTCTGTTGACTTAGCTTCTCCTTCAAATCAAAGTTTGGGAGTACATTTCATATATATCCTGTCATTCATGCACTTTTTTCTTATTGTTCTTGCAGGCCACCATTATTGCAAACCTAGGGAACTATTTTCTTTTGGATTAGGGGGATACTCTTGTCAAGCTTAACAGAGTGATTAGGTTATTTGTCTTTGTGTGCTTCCAGAACATCCTGAGTTCAATGAAGGGGATGGTGAAGGACAGGACATCAGTGTTCATCGCCCACAGGCTTTCCACCATTGTAGACGCAGACGAGATCATCGTGCTCAATGAGGTAAGAACTCATCCACTTATTTTTTACTTGATCTCATACCTTTCCTGATTAACATTTCCAGTTGTAATGTCAGGCTCATAAAAAGCAAATAATATGACGGTTCAGAGTTTTCCGAGTATAAACATGCGCCATGTTAATTGCCAGTCCAATTAGACGGTTTTTGCATTGAAGGGAAGGATGATGACCTGCACTCTGCGTGACCTGCAGTGCACTGTATCTGCCAGCAACAAGAATTTAGCAAGTAGCCTCTGTTTTTGCCTCTCATTTATTTAGAGTTTACCTTTCTACAACGGTGCGTGATGAAATGGTGCTTTGTTTAGCTTTTCTCATTAACTTCAACAACAACAGGACACTGTTGGTCGAATTGAATGTATTATTTTCTCCATAAGGGCTCATTAAAGCAGTCAGACTCGACTGGCTGTTTTGGTCAGATGGCGTGTCTTGTTTGTCTCGGTGACTAATAATGTATGGGCCGGCTTCCCAGACACTGATGAGGCCTCATCCAGGACTAAACATGTCTTGCTGTGGAGATCGCCATTCAAATGGTCTATCTATACAGTTTTGGGTTAAATATGTGTAGGTCATGCTGAAGGTGCCATGCAGACATAGAGAATACTAAAAAACAGGCAGGAATTTTCTTGTGATTTTTAAGGTCATGATTTGATTCAGTTTTTCAATTAGAAAAAAAAACCCTGTCATTTACATTTTCATATTCTTCTTGAAATAAAGTCTATATGGTATCAAATGTGATATAATTGCTAGTAAGCGACGCAGTGTTGTCTTTAAAGTGTTTCTTCGGACACACGCAGCATGTCCTAAGTAGGCAGGGGCAGAGAAAATAAAATACTGGGAGAACGGTGACTCTGCCTTTGATTTCAGTTCATGTTTGCTCATTTTGATTAATTTTCAATTGAATATTGAAATTGTGGAACCCATAAATGAAAATAAATCGATTGTCTAGAAATGGCAGTAATTGTGCCTCATTTGACATTGTTTGGTCTGGTGAGACATTTGTTGAGTAAGGAAACTTACTTGAAAATAAGAATAAAAAAAAAAGTTAGCAATTTCAATTATTGGTTAAGGAAAATGCCAAAAATTTGCAACGCTGCAGGGGATCTTTTTTTTTTTCGCTCTGTAATTGTAATGTGCATCAGAAAATGATCCAAGTAAAGAGAACAATGCTGCAGTATGTGATGGGTTGGGCTTGAGACCCTGTAAAGCACAAAAAGACACAGAGTGAAGTCGGTTATTATGTGGAAACTAAGAGTTAATATGAAATGTATCACAGATGAAGTGACATTTTCCACCGGTGCTCGAGTCAGATAGGATAAAATGAGAAGAGGTTTCTTTGAACTGTGGCGAGAGAGAGCATGTGTCGTTCCATGTTTCCACAGTCAGATGGCAGGGATCAGAGGGTCGTGGCGAGGAGGCATGTTTGCGTGTGATGTCGCCATGGCGTTTGCCGGTGTCACCAGCAGAGGACTGCCTGGGGTGCTCATTAAAATAACGAGCGGAAGCAGTCACGTGCTCGTCTTGGGTGCACTAAAAAGATGATGCCAACACCTCTGCATGCTCATGGGAGGTGGGGGAAGGGGGTGCCTTCATTTGTGTTTGACTGTGTGGGAGGGATGTGTGTTTGTGGCGCGTGGATGTGCGTGTGTGTCTGTGAGGCCGTGCTTTTTGCGAGAGAAATTGCAACAGTTGTTGGGGAGGCGTCAGGGATTGTTTGTGGGGAGGGGGGGGCTGACTCTCCGCAGAGAGCGTGGTCAGTGTTGTGTGGTCATGAAGAGATGCTAACTGTAAGACTGTGTGTCCATGGCCTCTTCATTGCAACTTTAGTCTTTTTTTGATTTGATTTGACTTTATTTATTTATTTCAAACATTAGAAAACATATATGTACCCAGAAAATGAAAAAAACAAACAATAAATAACATTTCATGTACAAAAAGGACTAGGATGAAGCACCATGCTTGTCCTACCCCTATTCTATACTAATCCATCAATAATCAATCAGTTACATATATACACTCTCCTCCTCAGTGTCCATCACTACAGTTTCACCACCATGTGTGTCCTCTTCGTACCTGATCAACAATATTTCAAGAAAGCCTATTTCAGGGCTGCAAATAATGAATGGTTTCATAATCGATTAATCTGTCAGTTATTTTCGTGATGAATGGATTAGTTGTTTGGTACAGATGTCATATGTCAATGTCAGAAAATGGTGAAAAATGTTGATCACCGTAAGGCCTCAGATGACGTCCTCAAATGTTTTGTTTTGTGCACAATATTCAATATTCATATTCACATATTCAGTTTACTGTCACAGAGATAAAAAAA
>JAJHUR010072965.1:0-14481 GCA_027495735.1 Lutjanus campechanus
GAGTGTTGACAGCCCTGCACATTCCCTCAGTCATGACAGGCAGCTTCTCAATTGCCAAAATTGCTGCCAAGATCTTCCGAACTTTGTGATAGATCAGGAAGCTGCTAACTCCAAACAGCAGCATACCTGATATCATAAATCCAATCATGTAGACATCTTCGACATCCTCAACGGAAAGGATCGACAGGCACACGATCCTCCACTTCTCGTAGGAGTCCATCGTGTATCCGGCTGCAAACGTTCCGTCAGGGCAGGAGGGTTCACCTTTACCCGGTCTCCTTGTGGCATAATATGTAACATTTCTGCATTAATTTAAAATGTCTGAACATGACCAGTTCTTTGTCATATGTTTTGTCGCGTTGTGTACTTAAATTTTGCCAAATGTTTCCAATAATGTTCAAACACAGATAAATTTGTAGTTTTACTCAAGGTAACGGTGTGATTCATTTGGTCACTAGTTGCTATAACTTCCGGGGAAAAATAGGAAACAAGTCAAGTAAATTTTATTTATATAGTGCCAAATGATAGCAGTTATCTCAGAGCACTTTACATACAGAACAGCATTAGACCGTACTCTTCATAATATTATTTACAGGGATCCAATAGTTACCAGCATAAGTAAGCACCAAGGTGACAGTGGTGAGGAAAAACATACTTTTAACAGCAGAAACACCAGATGATACGCCAGACAGTGAGGATGGACTAAACATGAGTCAGTAAATAACCTAAATACATTACCTTGTCTGTGAACATATTTTTTTCCAGTTTAAAAACACACAGGCATTGCTGCTTCAGCAGCTAATGTTAGATTTTGGAGGGAGAGAGTCATGGCGTCATTTTCTTCACTGTCTTACTGTATATTTTACTTCACTTCTTATTTTATACTTTCTTGACATGTAAAATTGTCTTTTCAATTGATAAACATCATATGTGTAATCCATGGCGCAATTCAAACAGGATCAAACATTATTTCTTCATTTCTTTCTT
Organism: Lutjanus campechanus; assembly: GCA_027495735.1. Classification (NCBI taxonomy): domain Eukaryota; kingdom Metazoa; phylum Chordata; class Actinopteri; order Lutjaniformes; family Lutjanidae; genus Lutjanus; species Lutjanus campechanus. The sequence goes on from JAJHUR010072965.1 coordinate 988, forward strand.
TATTTCTACTTCGTTTGATACTACTCCGTTCATATTTTCTCTGAAGTTAGGCAACTTCGCCTCGCTATTCTTTTGATTGAGAGACCCTTCCTGCAGAAATTACATACTGTGTGTTTAAATGGAGCTTTAATGTTCCTCCAGACCTCATATCACATGCAGCTTTCACTGTGTCAAAGATGGCAATTTTGTTCAAGCATTGCATAGATTTGGATTTTGGGCCCATTTAGCCACTCCTCTGTGGCAGCCACAGGAAGATATGAGCTGCCTCCTGGCGTTAAGCCCAACAAGAGGCTATTATTGATGTGCTGTTCTATTGATAAAAGTGGTAATATATCCTTATTAGGAAGTCTCTGTACAGTGAAGGTTAGACACTGAATTTAAAGTCTAATCCAGCCATGATTTTTGTTTGGATGTCTGCCTTCATTTATCTGTAGTGAAGTCAGGGCGTGTGCAGGAGCGTGTCGAAGCTGCTGCTTTATGCTTGCAGATGAGCTTTCACTTATTCCACTGTTTGCATTAATGTAAGTCACTCTGGATAAGAATGTCTGCTAAATAATTGAACAGTAAAAGTACATACAAGAGAGAGGTGGGTGAGGGGATTAAGGGAGGGAGGTAGGGGAGGAAAAGGAGGCGAGACATAGAGGGTAGAGAGAGCCAAGCACAGGGAAGAATGAGGGAAGATAAGCTGAGAGAAATGAGAGAAAGTATCCCTGGCTTTGAGGAGTTTAGGAGAACCAGTTATCAGCCTGTTCACACACACTCATACGCAAACAAAAATACAGATATCCTCATGTTTACATTTGCATACCCAGTCCTCACATGCACAGACCCTCATTTCAAAACTAATTTCAACTTCTTTGTATCCATAACTGAATTGAAGTGACAATTTCTAATTTCTACCTGTCACTTACTTTCTGTATCTTCCTCTTCTTGTTTCTCTCCACTGAATATGTTCATTGAAAATGCCCTCTGTGTCTGTGGCGGTGTCAAAAGCCATTAACCTGATTTTCTATTATTCTGAAACCCCAACAGCCTGAAAAATGGCCAATGTCCCATTGGACTGAAAGCCCATTTGTCCAACATCCTTTTATCCTGAAAACAAACACATATTGCTCCAAAATAGCAGAGACCCTAAACATGGTTGATTTCGTTGGAACAGCTAAGATGACTTAGTTTTTGATTAGCATGGGAGTTCAAACTCTCATAATTTTATTCTGACATTGAAAATTTCTCTGCGACAATAAAATCGCTTGATTTAGCGCAAGAACATAAATATGGCTTAAAATGCACTTGGCCATAATTGCAATTTTGATAACACATGTATTTTGATTAACTGTTCAGGCCTTGCCAGAAAGATAGTCTGTTAAAGACAAAACCCTCATCGATTCAGCACCGAGGACAGGGCCACTGAACTAATTTTTGGTGCAATGGCCCTTCAGAGCAATAGGCATTTGTTTTCTGGATAAAAGGCTGGGTCCAAAGGGACATTTTTCAGCCTATTGGGATTCTGAAGTAAATGTCAAAAGTGGGCAGTTCAGGGTGGGATAAATTAGCCATTTTAATGCAGAGCAGGGTCAGCTTTTTTTAAAAAGTAGTTCAACAAACCCTCATTACATGAGGAAACAGGTGCCTCTATTTTGGCCATGTCACCTAAACTTTAACTTGAAAAAGTAGAGGGAAGAAATGAGTCACTGCTTCACTTTCCACTTGTCAAGTTTAGAGTTTTTAGAGTCACTAATACATTTCCTGGAGGTTTACATAGCCCAGTGAAGAGCATAACTGGAGGCACAGTCACACATACGCCATCACCCACTGAGACGAAAGACACACATATGTCTTTGCTATTGGTTGAGGCTGTGACTCTGCGCCCTCAAAGTTTACCAAATTTAAACTCAATGCAAACATGATATACATTCATGTTCAAGATTTGTTTCAAGGTTTGACACATAAGTGCACAGCATACGTGAAGATGCTTACAGGGAAACTCTTCAGTGTAAGCAAAATAAACATGAGGGGATGTCAAGTCGAGAAGAACAAGAACAAAATTTTAAATGGAAAAACCAGTTTCATGAACGAGTTAAGCTGGAACTTGTTTTGAACGTACAAGATGTGTGTGAGCAGCGGGGCTTCCTTTCTTGCTATCTGCAAAGTTGCACGGTCTCAGATTTGACAGCCGAATCGGTTGCATGCAAATCAAACTGAGAGCAGAGTAAAATCCATTGGATTTGACATGCCTCGAAGTGTCATCCTGTTGACTCTGCCGTCTGTCAGGCTACTTCTCAGTGTCATCCCGCAGCTGCGGGTGTTTCACTGATCCCTCCCCGTGTGTCACACCACTGTTGTTCAGTAAATGGTTACATTGACTTCTATCAGAAAAATGTTTGAGGGAATCACTAAATATGCAGACCTCAGTGTACTGGTAAACCTGGTAGGATATGTGTAACTTTCTTTTTTTTTTTATCACCTGAGAATTGCCTTTGTGCCTCTTTCTGCGCTGCGTTTCTCTCTCATGTTTCCTCCAGAATTTTCTCTCTGTTGAGTTGTCTACGTCTCTGCCTGTCAGTCGTCCTGTGGGAGAGCGAACGCTCGTACACATCATGTGTCTCCGGCCCCAAATGAAAGAAAAGACAGACTTTTACCTCTGACTAGCAGACTGAAAGCAACTGGAACAGTTTCAATACAATTGTATCTTTATGTACAGCAGTGGGGTTCATCTTGAATGCATTGTTCATTCAAATCTTCCTCATTGAAAACCTCAGAATAGAATACTAGAGTCAGTTTGTTAACCTGCAGCTACTGGCAGGATTCAGTAGATTACAGTAGCACATGAGGCCCAGTTCAATGTGTTAGCATAAAATCTCAAGTGTGCGATTGCTACTGTAGTCAAAACCAGTGTTGTGGAATGTAACTTTTAAAAGTAACTTGTTACATTTCAAAATTACTGCCATTAAAAATTAACTTGTTATGTTACAGCGTTACCTACTGAGAAAAATAACTTGTTTGAGTACTTTTGTGTTACCAAAACTGAAAACCACTTTGTGATTCCTTCTGCATGTTGTATGATTAAACATCGAACTGGACAGAGGGTATATTACACAGCTGCCTCATAGAACTCGGGCCAGTGCAGCCAACAGAACATCATGTTTCAACATACCCATTAGCTTCTCAAGACCTGTCTGCATACAAACTATAAAAATGCACAGGTAAAGGTATAAAAGTGCGCAGCCAGTGTTCTCTGTAGTTAATTTAATCTATTAATCTATTTTGTCATGTGTGTATTTGACTGAGAGGGAAACGGAGATGGGCAGAGGAAGGTAGAAGGAGGACTATTGCACGCAGTCTTTCTTGAAGTCATTAATGCTAGTCCAACCGCTGCTGCATTATTTGAACTACCCATTGTGTTGCTGTTGCTGCAGCTGCACATGTCGCTATCTTAAACATGTAGTCGTTGTCCAGTGCTGGTAAGTGAAGAGTTCTGACACATTTTCAGTAAAACACAGAAAAAGCATTAGAAAAAAATCCCTTAGTTTCTTGTCATTTATTTTGAACAGAGAGTTGTGCAATGTACTAGTAGGGAGCTCAGAGTGAGGATACACCGGGGTATCATTCCTTTGCGGAAGTCTTTTTTCAAGAGGAGTTATGTTGATTGAACCATTTTGGCGATTGTCATCCTGCATCAACAAGATCCACACAGGGAAATCAAAGTCCAGCGACTGACAAAAGTTTCTGCAGCACTTTAATGATTCTGATGTGAATATTTATGACCTTTGGTTTCACAAAGAGCTCATGAAGAAGTAATTGATTACAAGCAGCATTAGTATTATTAGATTGCAAATCGCCACATGTTCTGAATAATGACACAAACTGATAGAAACAGAATGAAATGAAGGCATCTGGTACAGTAATGATTCAGAGCTGAGTATTGTGGGATCACTGTCATACTCTTAATGGACTGATCAGGGAAAATACCTGTGGTGGCACGCTTACTTTATAGTGTCATGTACAGGATCTACATATGATAAAATAAAACACAGTTACATGATGAGATGCGATATAATCTAACACTTTTTAGTAGGATAAAAGGTTGCGGCATCACACAAAGCAGCAGTTTGTCTTTTGTTTGTTTTTAATTTCACAAACACATCCTGTTTTGACAAACACATACTTACACAGCTGTGTGGTGTATTATTGTGCAGATGACAATAATGCAAGTAAATAAGCAGCATTATGAAACAAATAACACTAATCTGTAGCTGATATAAATTAGATGATATAAAAAGGAATATTAAATGATGATTAAAATCAACATCAGAAACAATACTACTAATAATCAGCCATTTAAAACAGTTTACACATTTAATTGAATGCTGTCAGTTGTTGAAATTGTTCTTAAGTTTGTTTCTGTGGACATTCGTACCAGTCAGTTTGACAGCTGATACAGCTGTTATCAGCTTGTCATCAGTGACTGATGTCGCTTCAGACTGACGCTAAAAGGAAACAAGGGTTTTTCATCTTGCAGCTTTGTCTCCTCCGTCTTTGTGTCTCCTCCTCGCGTCTCTCTCTCTCTCTCTCTCTCTCTCTCTCTCTCTCTCTCTCGTGTCCTCGCTGGGGGGAGCTAAGACGCGAGGAGAGGGAGCGAATGGAGGTGACAAGGAGACAAATTTACCCAATGAAAAGCACCCACAGTTTTCCTTCTTTTGCTGTGTCATCTTTTTTGGCTGTTCTTTTTTTAATGGCAGTTGGCAAACAGCGTTTAGGTGATTTAACGCCACCCGCTGGATTGGAGTGCTACCACACTTGCCAAAACAGCTATTCAGTGACCGAGTTAGTCAGAAAAACAGATGTATTTGTACTGAACCCTGAAGCCCATGCCAGGCAGAATTGCAACACCATCCTTTTTTCACATACCTATTAAGATTTTGTCTTGCAAGCAGTTACAAATGTATCATGTAAGCAGTGTTAAATGAAAATGTGCACAGTGTTGCATCATATACTGTATTGCATAGTGTTGTATCACTCTGCATTTCATTGCATTTTGGCAGGACTGTGACAGCACATCTTCAACTGGCTGCACACAAAATCTGGATTTTGCTCTAAAAGCTTCCTTTGCGTTTATGATTCTGCCCTTCCTAGATAGTTTCTTTGCGTCTTCTTCAATTTCAGTCCTCCCAGCTGTCTTTCAGTCTGTCTCTTGGTGTGTGTGATGTTTGTCTCCATCTCTTGACTTGACAGTAGTAGTAGATGATGGAGGAAGGCGGAAAGAGAGTGTAACGAGAGAAAAGCAGGCTGAAAGGCTCTAAGTGGAAAAGTTGGAAAAGCATTGTTGTGACAATAATGCAAGGAAGCTGACGAGAGATGAAGAATTTGGTTTGAAAAAGAAAATCAAAGGGAGGAGGAGGAGGAGGAGGACAAATGAGATGAAGAAAGAGAGACCTGGGGGGGGTAAAGGGAGAATTCAGGGGTGAATGAGGTCTGTTCTTACCAGGAGGAACGGGGGAGGTTGTTATGACCACGTAACCATGGCGACAGCAGGTTTCTAGCACTGCTTTTCTCATCCCCTTGATCAGTAACTGTGATAAAGATGAAGGTGTTTGCATGTGTGTGTGTGTGTGTGTTTCTGTGTTCAATCATGCTCTCAGTCTAGTCATGTCCATTGTACTTCCCATGTGGTCAGAACCCATATGTGAGTGCATACAGGCTTTTGTGTGGTTGTATATTTTTGGTGCACTATATGTGACTGTTGTTATTGTGTTTTTGTGTGTGCGCACTCGTGTGTGTGTGTGTAGGTGTGTGTGTGTGTGTGTGTGTGTGTGTGTGTGTGTAATTGAGCAAGTATTTCTCTGAAAACAGGTGTTGGGACTGAGACGAGGGAGCAATTGAAGAGGGTCACAAAAGGCAGAAACAAATCATTTTCTACGGAAAAATCATTTAAGCGGAAACTGTGTTAACAACAGAAAATAGAATCGGCTCCAGTTACATCTTAAAGGGTGAGAACAAGAGCTGGGTTGGGGGGGTGGGGGGAGAGTGTGTGTGTGTGTGTGTGTGAGAGAGGGAGAGGTGCAGCGAGGAGGGAGAGGGGGAAAGATGACAGGTGAAGAAAATTGGAGAGAAAATGATTTCTGATTTCCTCAGCAGTGGTGAGGAGATTGGACAGGCGGCACAGCCGCCTAGATAGAGTGCTGCACACACACACACTCATTCCGGTGTACACACACGCTTACCCACTCTCACTATTACACTTTGTCAGTACTTTAATGTTGAGTGAGAAGGGCCTGGCTGCAGTAATCACAAGATAAAGTGTTTTAATCGTGGAGCAGAAGCACTTCCTTTATCCTAGATAATCTCTGTGATGTGCAGGATTGGGAATCTTACTCTCAAAATGTAATCTGGTACCAACTACTGAGTACCAGCTAAACTATAATCTAGTGCCTGGGTCTTCAACAGAGTGTCCTCAGAGTTAGTGTAGATGACCCACAAAATTATTCTTTGATGATTTTTTGAAAGTTTTTTTTTCTTCTAAAATTAAAATGTCTAAAAATACACTGTAAAGGACAAATATGTGTATGTGTCAGAAAATAAGTACTGCAGACCAAATAGTGACCTGTATCAGACATGCACATTATTTTCTGCATTTGTAAGTACCACACAGACAAATTTGTGGACAGATCCACGCAGTCACAACAAATTAGGGGTACATGGATGTCCACACGGAGCCTACACGTACACCCTCTGATGATGAAATTAACATCACATAACTCTAGCAGACCCTTGCACACTCGCAGACACGGAAAGTATAATGCTGTTCTAGCACACCAAACATTAGCCATGCTACCACTGCTGCTGACTTCGCAGCTACAGGCAGGTGCAGCCAAGAGAAGACCTGAAAATATTCAGTGCAGTGTATGTGGGGTGGAGCTTCACGAGTAAAGAAAATCACGATCTCAGTTCATACAGCTGTGCAATCTCATTTCTAAATGACGGTTCACGCACTTCTTTAGGACAAACAAACCATTTCACAAAATCCCAGCATCACACAGTGCATCTTTATTCTATTTCTTTTTATGTTAAGCAGCATTTAATAAATTAAGAGATAGAAAAGAGAGGAAAAGTGACTTGAGGAATTTTTAGTTTCAAGAGACTTTTAAGTCTAGCACTTTGATACATGTTATGTCTGGACAGCAAGTATCTCAAACACTTTTTTATATTTGAGCATAAGAGTGCAATAAAAGATTTTTTTAAAAAGCATAAAGCGAGAGATTCGTGATCTGAATTCGTAGGGAGAAAAATCACGCTTCACATTTTGGCAAGAATCGCGCAGCCCTAGTAGGAGGTCCCTAATTAGGGTCCATGGCCTGAAAAGACTCCTGTGAAATACTCAAACTATAGGTCATTGATATGGCGATATACTGTATACCTGTGCCATAGGTGTGTGCCATACCATTTATCCTTTGTCTGCAGTTGTATTAGAGCAGTGGTTACAGACCTGAATTTAACTGGTCACGACATGAACAACATATTTTTTGTTTTAAGGGATCACAAGAAAAGGTAAAAACCACAGAGAATATGATGCTGTACTTTAAATGAAAACTGTGCAGGATTTTCCTAAAAAAAAACAATACATAGACTCATAATCCCTCATGACCAACCAGAAGTATGTGGTGGTGCTTGCATCCTCAGAGACCCCACCCTCTGCCTGAACCGTCTTATTGTCTCATTATTTTGCTTAGGATGTTTTACTAACCCAAAATGTCGGTATTTTTCCTGGGAATCAGACTCAATAATCAGCTATCTTTCTGGTGCATTTATAAGCAGCAAGTGACAAACCCACAGATTTCATCTCACATGTACCTTACCTTACCCCAAAACTGAACGCCTGTCAGTTTATTACCACTATTACAAATTTTCATGATTTCACATCAAGAAATATTTTTACTTTACTACAAAATTACATGCAGTTGAAGATTATCCATATCATCCCTTTTTAACTCAAACTCAGCATTGCATGCAGCAACAGAGACACATGTAGACACGTGTGTTAAATGCGGTATGGCCTTTTTCTTGGCACCAACTGAGAATTACCTGCTGGAGCGAGTTCCTGCTGAGAAACTGTTGATCATTTGCCATACTCTCACACACACACACACACACACACACACACACACACACACACACACACACACACACACATATACGCACACACGGACACGCACACACACACATATACAGTATAAACATAAATGCACGCACTGGGTGTTACACACTTACTGCACACACACAAAGATCTTACGCTAGAGTACTTATGTCATAGTCAATCAGATTCACCCGAGAGAAAATGCCACTAAGATGAAGAGACTGAAACATGAACAGAGAGAAAAAGAGATTAGAAAGAAAGACTGAAAGACAGAGATCAGATAAGAGAGTCTGCACATGCACTCGCTGTGTGAGTGCCAGCATATTGTACTGTACTGTAAATCTGGCCTACTTGGCACTGTAGCCTCTCAGTGGATTAGAGACTTCCCTCTCTTGTTTCTTTGTCTTATTTATCCTGTTTTTTGGGGGGACAGACGTGATGTTTAATTCTTACCCACCGCTTCCCTTTGAAATGGAAACAATAAGCTCATTGGTATTCCTTATGGAGATGTGTAAGTGCGTGTGTGTGTGTGCGCAGCAGAAAGAGAACACTTGTACGACTTTGAAGTTTGTGTTTGGGAGGTGGACTGATGTAGTAATTGATGTGGGGCGTTCAGATGAAGTCAGTGCAGGAGCTGCTCTCCATTTCCTTTCTGCAGTAGCTGCTGTATGATTACAGCACCCCTGAGAGAAATTGTCACAAAACTTCAGAAATTGGTTTCCTGTTTGGTCTTCATAAAGCAAAATGAGCGGTGCAGTAGTACATGACAATAATCCAAATGAGAGTGAGAGCTCTAATGCATGGTGTGTTCAGGTGCGGTGGGGATTTTATTGTGGTGACAACCACTCAAGGTTATAGATTCATGTCTTCATATTATCTTGGGTGAGTGCCGAGCACAAGTCATATCCTTATTTTTCTTGCATAAAAGAAACAGATAAAAAGGAGAGCGACTGCCAAAAGTAAAAAAGGATAAAAATAGATTCCAGTTATACATTGAATATAAATGCAGCTCTGGCGCCTCCAGAATGTTTTAAGTCAGATGTGCAGCTGATCTGATGTGCAGCAGGAGGTCCAACTTCTCTGTATGAGTGTAGTTCAGCTGTTTGTACACTTGGGGGCACTCTGACAGCAGCACTGATTTGTTTGATATATCAAACCTGCAGTGAGAGACAGAAAAAATGGAGTTGAAGGGATGAAGAGAGGAAAAGAAAAAAAAATGAATTCGGGGAGGGGGGGGGGATTAGTGAAGTAAAGAAATAAAGGAGGAAAGGAAGGAAAGAAGGAAGGAAGAGGGAAAGTGAGAAAGTATAAAGGAAAAGGAAGGAAGAGCAGGCCAGAGATGAGAAAGGTCAGATGTGTGTGGCTGAGGTGTGTTTATTTAGGCGTGGATGTGGATGTGGATGTGTGTTTAGGGCGTGTGTGTGCATTTGTCACGCATGTTCATGACATGTTGAGGCAGTGTGTGTGTATGTGTCCCGGTGTGCTCATAATTGCTATAGCGTATTCAGGCCCAGATAGTGTGTCTTTGTTTTGACCTGTTGACTGTCCCCCTGCACCACAGCTTCAAAGGACTTGCTCAATTTCTGTTGTGCTCAAACTAATGAACGGGTCGTCTTCCTCTGCTTGTGTTTTTCTGTCATTACTCTCCTCTCTGTGTCCTCTCTGTCTCACCCAAGAGCGCAATTTTCAGCTGTGCAGCCAGGCCACCGATCTTGGCTGGAACAAATTGTTACATAATCAACAGAAGATTCATTGATTGTAATTCTGATTATTAATTCAGATCCTCAAATAAGGCTGTAATTTAATTAGCAAGTAGAAGAGTGCACTCAGTAGACTGCAGCTCTCTGCCAGACAACAGATGGTGAAGCACCTACTGCAGTGCCACCGCAACTGAGAGATGCAAATAGTGGAGATCTGCAGAGTTCCCCCAACATTAACGGGACCCCTACATGTGTTGTTGGAGCTGAAACAAGATTTCACATTCAAGATTTAAGAAGAGTTAGAAGTCAGCTGTCAATGGTCATATAAAACAGAATAGTCAAATACAGAATTACTGCCTCACAGTTGTATGTCCCCACCAACCAGTCAAGTTACTCATGTAATGTCTGTAATGAAGACTTTGAATTAATGTAATATGGAACTTACCACTACACTGACCTGTAACTTTGAAGAAGAAAGAATTTCAATGAAAGGTATTAAGCGTTTATTTTTTATCCTAGAGTCTGGGTGGATGCTTGTACCAAGGTTGAAGATAATTCCCTCCAAGCATTCCTGAGATATTTCCTTCACAATAACGGGACGGACATGAGGTCACAGTGACATTGACCTTTGACCACCAAAATCTAATCAGTTCAGAGGTCCTACAGCATACACTCCGGAATGTGTACAAAAAAACAATAGGCTGATTTGTCCAGTAGTATCTGAGATTAGCTGTGAGCAAGCTGTGGGTCCGCTGATCACGCAAGCACACATGCACACACACACACACACACACACACACGAGTGATCGCATGATCCCCTCCAGTAATTAATCTGCCAATTATTCACTTGATTAATCATTTGTTATATTGGTCAATCAGTTTGCCCAAACCCAAGGTGTTGTCTTCATATTGTGTGGCTTGAAAACCAGAGATTAAGTTTACTCTGGCAGAAGAACAAGAAAACCAGGAACAATTTTAAAATTTAGGGGCTTGAAAAACTGAAATTGTGGTGATTTTGCTTGAAAAATTACTTATACGACTAACTTGTGAAAATAAATTTATGTTGGTCATCTACAAAATGAATCCACTCTTAAGCTCTAAATCAAATGACCAAATGATGGTTAGTCAATTATCAAGTTAAGTGTTCCTGGTCACAATTGCATTAAGGAGCAAAACTTCTGCACACCTGTAGATTGACAGACGCGTAGGAGTTGCAATCAGAGAAATTGAATTAATAATGTTTCAATGCACAGACTCTCATCAGGTTATTTTAGAAGACAAAAGGAGAGACCATTGTAATAAGGTGGTTAACCCACGTGGACCAGTCAGGTCACACATCAGACTGACGTCACTCTGAGGGTCTGTGTAGCTTATATTGTATATTGCTACAAAAAGAACACTTTAGGTTTGTTTGACTTCCAAACACAATAAATAAGACATCTCATGATAAAACATTCTGATAGTTTGTGATTGTATTTGTCCTGAATTTACATTTCTTACACTAAAAAAGCAATCATTTAAGTGAGGGATGTGAAAAATTGTTGTAAATGCTGTAATTTTGAGATTTACTGCCCTTTAAACTGAAGATCTCTGTAAGCAAGGAGAAGAAGTGAAAGAATGAAATTTGAACATTTAAATTCCATGATTTCTGCTGTATGAGCTGAGGAGGACTGTGTGATGTGATCACAAGCTCCAGAGCATGTGCTAATACTAGGGGCAGGTTCTCACCTAAAGGTCTGATTCCTGGATTGAAAATTCAAAACAGGAAGAGAAAACATTTTTTAAACATTAAAATGACGGTGGTACAATGGTACGCTTCTGTGACTGGTTTGAATGGTGTTCACACCAGAAATTAGATCAGAGATCTATGCATCAATCTGCGTTTGATCCGTAGAGTATGAGTCTGGTGTTCACACCAACCTAAACAAACTGCATCAAGGAGGTAAACGCTCCAGGTTTCACTTCAACAGGGCTAAACAAGTGGTGTGAGCCCACCATAATACTATTACTACCACTACTTGCCAAAGAGTTCCTGCTTTATCTTGAGGTGCCATAAACTTTTTATACACCCTAACAACATCCTTGTGTCTGTCTTCACTCCCCTCTGCCTCCATCTGTGCTGTAAGACATGTTGCATCATTATTTTACATGTAACGAGAAGTCTGAGGCAGAATCCCTATTTGACATTTCTGCAGTCTTGCACAAAACTCTGTCAGTTTTGTGGACATGAATAATTCTCTCCTAAAGCCACAAAACTGATCTGACTTCTGCTCTCTAACAAAATCCAAAGAGGACACAGAGTTTTGTCAAAACTTGGCTTTGTTGATAATGTAGCGTGTTTATTTGTTGTTTATTCCAGATCAGCTGTGTTTCCATTACTGAGAAATATTTTCCTTTAGAAATTTATAGTTGTTCTCTTTTATAACGCCGTTTAGTCTCTGAGGTTAGTTCAGATCCACTGTATCAGAGGACCGAGACCAGTCTTTGAGAGGATAAAACTGCTGTAAGTGTGTGTGTGTGTGTGTGTGTGTGTGTGCGTGTGCACCAGGGTCAGTGCATTCGCTTCTTCATTATGGAGAGGAAATTGTGGGTATAAATTGTTCTGTGATATTTGCACCTCAGGAAGATGGGGTGCCATAGCAACAAATCGGAGTCAGTGTGGTTATTTCATGCACACACACACACACACACTCGTGCACACACACACAGGCTGTTATCGTCATTACCACTTGTAGCATCTATTCAGCCTGCTCAACACTGGCATGCAGCAGATACTCTATGCTGCGTTCAGATTGGTTGAACTGGGGAACCAATTAGATTAGAGAAATGAAGAGATAAAGAGAACACAGAGGTGACAATTCAGCCACACACCATCTCACACACACATGCAAACACATGCAGATACTAATACACAAATATCAACTTTGCATTCCCAAACGCAGACGCAGTGCTGGGCGGCACTGTTGGGCTCTGTCGCCCACACCTCATTAGTTGTTTGGTATTTTTGTGCAAAGAAAGTAAGAGAAGAAAGAGGAGTGAGGGTGGAGGAGGGAGTTTTGTTTGTTTGCTGCAGTGTTCCTTCGTCTCTCTCCTTTTTTTTTGTCTCACTGCCCCTGCATGACTTCTCTCCATCTATTATCCGTTAGTTTCTTTCTGTTGTTGCCGCAGAGATTCTTTTTTTCTCCTGCTCCCTCTGTGTCCTGTCTGCCCCTCCATCTTTTAACCTTGCTCTAACTTTTGCTCCTCTTTCTACTTTTCTTGCTGCTGGAGATTTTCTGCAGCACTTTCCTTTTGACCCGTGTGTGTGTTTCTTTTAAGTCTTTGTGGCACATGTCAGCGTGTGTGCTCATGTAACGACTGTGTGTCAGCTCTTACACCTTTTAGCTTTTTTAGCTGACGCCGACTGTGCCAGAGGATTGACAGGTTCGGGTTCCACCCCCCTCAACCTTTAACTTCCCATTAGCAGGTTTGCCGCCTTCCTTCCATCTCTGTCTCCCTGTCCATCGCATTATCTCTCTCTGACTTCCCCGTCCTCTGGATTTTATCACTAACTCCTCACACTGCCCACTGTTTCCCACTCACCTCTGACATGAACGGCACTAACCAAATACTAAAGGAAGGAAACGTGTGTGTGAGTCCGTGCGCCTGTGTATGCACTCACAG
>JAJHUR010072966.1:0-35475 GCA_027495735.1 Lutjanus campechanus
GCATTTATAATGTAATGAATACATTTCAAATACATTTTAAAGTCATGGTTTTCTCTTTTGGGTCCTGTGCTTAAAAAGTTTGGGAATCCCTGCTCTTATTATTGAGTACATAAAGTGCAAAAGATGTTGAGGTACTGGGCTATGCTTTAGTTATTGCACAATGGGGGGTTTGTGTAGTGTATTAAAAAGTAACAATGGAGAGCTTTTAGCTGCTGCGACAGTGTGCACCGCCATCTTGCCAGCTATTTAGATATAAAAGTGTCATTGACAGCCAGTGTATATGGCTAAATATAGCTTTTCACAAGAAGGCTATAACCAGTCCATGTATGCGTTCAGATTTAGAAAGTTAACAAAAAAAAAAACCCTTCTATGATGGTGTGACTGAGGACAGATCATATTTTGTGATAAAGTCATGAAGTCATACATGAACTTTCATACACTGTTGTTTTGTAGATGTTGTCAGTTGCCAGCTTACATTGTTTCATCACATTAGTCACAAATGTATTTTTGTGAAATCACTGATAACAATGTGTAAATATATGATTTATCCCCCAAAAACTCAGTCAAATTATTAAAGACAAAAATCACATTTTGTTCTGCTCAGGTATCTCTGGACCAGTACCACACCGAGGAGGAGATCTACCAGATGTCTCTACAGAGAGAACCACGCAAACCAGCGGTGAGCAGCACACTGATGTGACACTCTGTGTTCTGTACTGGCCTGTTCTCAAATATCCCACTGACCCCAGTCTGCTCCTGTCTGGATATGATGGATGCTCCTGATTTTCTCTGCACCTCTCACCCTGCTTTATGAAGCTGGATTTCACAGAGTTTTTCGTGTCCTATGATATTTAGACACTGCTTCATTGGATCCCTTGAACCCATTATTGATATAACTCGTGGTCTTACAGCTTTGTACTGTGTGCAATGTATAATAGCGTCACAAATAGATATTGGAAATCAACCTTGACTGTTGCTCTGTACAGCAGCTATCTTCTATTTTCTTTTCTTCGTGTGTTTGATGACGGCTTCTGCCTCCCTGGGTTCATATTGATCTCACCGTCTTTGGTTTCTCACTGGTTGCAGCAGAACTCCAGCCCCGCCCCCGCGCCTGACCCCAAGCCCACCATGATCGATGACTGGGCTGTGTCGGTGAAGCCCAACGCCGACCCGAACATCATCAAGAAACACATAGAGAAGATGGTGGAGGTGAGTTCTGATCGTGTGGGCTCCAGTGTGGAGGCTGAGGCTTGATTATCTGTTGTTATGCTCTCTCCTCCACCATCTTGACATGATAACTGTACCTCAAGTGCTTTTTTGTTCTTAGACAAATGGGTAGTAATCTTATGCCATAATTACCAAGGCTGGGAAGGTCAATTGAAAACCTTATAACTTCAGTTTTGATGAACCCCCCCTGGAATCAAGGACGTTCAAACAATTTTGTAGGACAGCTGTGCTGTAAATATGAGCAAAATTCAATTATTTTTTTCCTGGCTCTGCTTCATTTTAAATCATCCACAGTATCATCTAAATCCAGTTATTGATCAGTTTGCTCTCAATTGCCATTAGAGGAAGTGCCTTGAGGCATTTGTGTCCTCAGTTCATTTTTCAATAAAAAGCATCCCCTCCAGGATTTCGCTAGCTTTTTTTACGATAGTCCCTCATTTTAGTAATTTCTTTTCAGTACCTGTGACAAAACTAAAAAATATTTTTAAAAAAAAAGTAAATAATAAAACACTGAATCAGTTCATTGGGACATACATGTATGATGTTTGCATCTGCAATTTCATGCAGAATTCACAGGGATTGACCTCAGATTATGCCAAAAACTGATTTTATTGCTCAGTTTGTGCAGTTAATAAACTGTATGTCATACTTTGCTCATTCTGATTTGATTTCATATGACTATTTCCTGTTTGACCTCTGACATGAGTGGACAGATCCATTTGAAGGGGTGCCTGCATAAAATTGTAGGTAGCCTACTAACAATTATGGGACTGTGTAACTTGGGATCAACCCCCACACCCTTACCTCCAACATCTGTGCCTGGAATTGTTTAAATATACAGTATATAAGGTTCACTAGTCATTGAGAATACTAATAAACTGTTGGAAAGATTTCTATCATGCATAACTGCCCATTAGGATTTTTTTCTTTTGTCTTTCTTTCATCTTTCTTTTCTTTTGGATTTTTTGGACAGCTGACAGTATAAAGACAGAAATTAAATGAGCAGAGAAAGATTGGTGTGGCATGCAACAAAAGTCTCTGGCTGGAATGTGGAAGTTGTTTGTGTATGTGTAACCATTTGGCTTACTGGAATATTCACTCAAATGGGTATATTTTGCTGCAGAAGCCTTACATTTTTATACTAGCTGAAAATAATAATATAGAGCAGTTCAAGCAGATACCTTTGGTTGTTTACTGGTTGTGGTCCAATTTCATTTGCTCCAGTCAGGTCATGTAATAATAAAATCTGTTCAGTAACTCAAGTCTCAAATCTTTGGAATTGAATGTGTTATGCATGGATTGCTGAAAAACACAACTTATTCATTATTGATTAACATTGGGAAACCATCAGGGCCCTCTAGGCCTTCAGACAGGGGTCTAAATCAAAGTCTAATTCTGAAACCTTTTACTTCTCGATTTATATTGATTCAAGGTTCAAGGTTCACCTCACTATACAATACATTATTGCACAATGAAATGCAGTTTTAGCGTCCTCCACGGTACTTACACAGTAAATTTATGAACAGATACTGAAATATTTTAAATTAGAATAGAATAAAACGATAAAATATACATGAATGCATGTGTTTATAAACATGCAAAAAAAATTAACATCGCAAAATCATTTAACACCAAATGTTTCTAAGTCAAAATCAACCATCTCAGATCAAAGTAGTCCGGTCAATAAAGTTAAATGAAAAGTCAGCACTCAACACTCTGCAACAGAATTTAAAAAACTAAAAACTAACCTTAACAACTCTCCTGTTCACAGTCGGTTTTCAAGAACTTTGACACAGACGGTGACGGCCACATCTCCAGGGATGAATTTGAAGCAATCAGGAACAACTTCCCTTACCTCAGCAAGTTTGGAGAACTGGACAAGAACCAGTAAAAATTTTTTTATAGATTTATTCACTGCTGTAAAATCCGTGCAATTTTCAGACTGAACCAGTTTAAATTCTGAGCCTACTGATCTGTCTTGTATACAACTGACCTTTGTTCGCCTCCTCTCACAGAGACGGGAAGATCAGCAGAGACGAGATGATCGACTACTTTATGAAAGCGAGTTCTCTGCTGAACTGCAAGATGGGTTTCATCCACACTTTCACTGAGACCACTTATGTCAAACCCACGTTCTGTGAGCACTGCGCAGGCTTCGTGAGTATTACTACATGAGAACACTAATCATGTTTTAAAGGAATACTTCACATTATTTGAAGTGGGGTTGTATGAGGAACTTATCAATAGTCATATTAGTGTATTAGGTACAGTAGATGCAGGTCAGCACGCCACCGGTTTGAAGAACCAGAGACGAGTACCAGCACGGATGCTGAGCAATGTAAAGCTGGGGACAGGGTCAGCAACAAAAGGTATTTTAGCCAGCCAAGACAATTTAAGTCAGTTTAAGTGTATGCTATACTTAGAATATTTTCACCACTTTAATTGGCTGTTAGACAGCCTTTTCTGATGGTAAGGCCTCGTTATATAAGCTCTCTCCAAAGCAACCAGACGCTTTTGGCAAAATCAGTAATTTTACCTCGCAGAACATAGGACTTGCTGGTCTATTACTGCCTTAATTTGTTAGTTTGTTTGCGTAATTGTGTGACTTTGGTGTTTTGAAAGGTTAGTTGCAACCTAATAGACTGAGGCAGCGGTTGACCAGCAGCTCTTCTGTTCTGTGAGGTAAAATGACTGATTTTACCTGTGGAGTTTGGTTGGTTTGGAGAGAGCCATATTTGGCTCATATTACAGTGGTTTCCTGTCCAAAAAGGCAGTCTGACAGCAAAGAAAAACAGTGGAAATACTCTAAATCTACACTTAAATTGATATAGATTTTTTTTTTTAGATGGGGCTTTTTAAGTGGTCAAATTACATTTTGTGGCTGACCCTGTCCACAGCAGTACATTCCTTAGCTTCCATGCTGGTACTCTGATCGCCATCTACTGTAGATAATACACTGACTATTGATAAGCACATCATAGAACTATCCCTTAAAGCTTGTGTATTACCTCACTGATACTGTGTGTGCAATACGTTTGAAGCTGATTTTAAATACACAATCAGCTGTATGATTTATAAACCCTCCAGGCTCCCATGAAGGTCCTAAACAAATATTGATTTTTCTTTTGTTTGCCTTTGTGTTTCCAAATGCATTGATTTCTTCACCGACCCAATCGATGGCACGTGTCACAGTTTATTTAAAAAGGTCAGAGGTCATCTGTGCTCACGCCTCCTATTCCGCACCTTCATGTAGCCTCATAGACTATCTGCACTTCATTATTTGTCTCGGCAGTCGCCATCAGCGCGTGATAGGCCCATCTCTCAGAGGTTCCTCCTGTCAGGTCAGGGCAATGCCAATTACTTTGAGCTACAGTCACACACTGCTGAAGTTGCACTCTGGGAAATATGGGAGGAAGGTAATTGGGCGAGATGATAACCCTTATACGTGGCAGTGTTACATCTGTGTGTGTGTGTGTGTGTGTGTGTGTGTATGTGTGTGCGTCCTCCGGCCCTTAACATCCTCCAAAGTCCCCCAAGGAGTCCTCTGTTATTCGCAGACAGTGAGTCAGCACTCAGCTGTAATGAGAACAGGAATAGGGCCCTCATACTGAACTGACATCCCATTCATTTCTGTGTAACACACGTACACTGTAAAAATCAACAATTTGTTTTTACTTTAAAAATATAGATTCCGGGCGGCCTTAAAATTTTAAGTTAACTGAATTAAATGAAAATCGGGTTGATAATTTTAAAATGATTTTTTGTTCATGCTTTATGACTTATCGTTAAGTTGTGTTTACACTGGACAAAAACCCCTCTATCACCCACTAACATCTGGGTTTTTCATTAATGAGAAAATGTATGATGCGGTCAAATGACTCTGCAGTAGTCACGGGTATTTATTGGCTCCACCTCCAATCAGCAGTGAGGGAACATGACACCCGGGTGGACACGCTAATTTTCGCCCCCTTTCGGTGTTTGCAATGAAAGTTTGTCGCCTCAATTTGTAACTTCTGCTTCTCTTACCCCTTTTCCACACTGATGTGCAGGCCTGGCTTTGACTTGGTAGAGTTTGAAACCTGCTTGAAGGTGTATGACATGCTCGTCTTGAGTATCTGAATTGTGGATAAACATTTTATTTCCGATACACTCTTCACAATAGAGCAGCATAACAAGGAAATTTTGGGTTTTCATGTGCAGTAACTTAACACAAGTCCTATCAAGCTGAAAGTGAACATGAAACAGTAAAGCAAAAGCAGAAACCTGAACATAAAACCAGCAACACAGGAGAGGAACTTCAAAACCACAGAGACTCAGTTAGAAGCTACAAAAGTACTGAGAGCTGAACACTCGTAATCTTTAGATGAGATAATTTACTTTTCTTCCCTTAACATAAACTTGAATCTCTGAGTTTTAGAACCAAAAAGTATGTATTTCAAAAACTGGTCACAGTGAGCTTTGCGATTTTTCATTACTTGAGTGCCTGAAAATTAAATGGTTTTAATTAAAAATATTAAATATTTATTTATTTAAAAGAAAGATTTAAGTTAATCTAAGGAAGAAAAGAAAATGATCTCAACAAAAGATTAGTAGTTGGTAAAATCTTTTCAAAATGAGTTTGAGTTAGGCTCAAAACTCAATCTGTTGCAAAAGGAAGTAATTCAGAGTTTTTTGTTTTTACAGTGCAGTCAAAAGAACTTCAAGTTAGAAGAACTCATGGTTTTAAGTTCATAAGTGTTCTGAAAATAAATACTAACTCAAATAAGTGGTAAGTAGTAATAAGATTAGTTGATTCCACTAAATTCCTATATGTTTTTTTTACAGTGTAAAGTGAGGCTGGCATTTTCAAAACATCATGAGGGGAAACTCAAAATAGACACTGTAAAAGTTAATTAAGTTGGTCAAATTTGAAGAGACAAGTTGAGGCAATTCGGTAACGAGTCAAATCAAATAAACTTTTCTCGTCAAATAAACTTGATATTAATTCAGTTGTACGCATGTTGGATAAGATTAAAATATTAATTTAAATGAACTCTTCAGTCACATTGATGAACGCCTGCTCATATGCTAACCATGTTTCTTTAGAAACTTAATTTAATGAGTTGATTGAAGTCTGTACAGTGCATTCATTCAACTCGTCAGTGTCATGAAAATAAATACAAGAAATTATAAGTTTAATCAGCCTGATTAAATAAAACTTCCATATTTATGTTTGTTAATGAGAAAAGATTAGTTGATTCCACTAAACTCAAGTATGATTTTTTTTTACAGTGTAAAGTGAAGCTAGAGAGGAATACTGTAATGCTCAAAAGAGAGGTATGTCAGACTATATGTATTCATATAATCTATGACATTTCACTAACACTCAAAAACACACTCGCGCACACAAACACACACTCTCCAGGGGAAACTCTGGCATTTTCACCCCATCACGAGGGGAAACTCAAAACGGAGAGCAGGGAGAGATAAGGACTCTGGCAGCGTGCTTCTTCCTTTGAATATGTGTGTGTGTGTGTGTGTGTGTGTGTGTGTGTGTGTGTGTTGCAGAGGTAGATACATTAGCCACTTCCTCGTCTGCTGCCTGCTTTGTGCATTCCCTCTTGGCTTCTGTGCAAAAACAATATTTTCCCGCAGCCCATTTTTCAACACTTGTCTCAAACACGCTGTACGAGCCAAGCCGGGCCTCCTGTAAACACTGCAGAGTTCACTCACCTCCACTGTCTCACATGAATCCTCGTAATCTCGCGCTGGTTCGCCTGCAGCCACCTTTGGCCCTACAGCCTAATTAATGGCAAACAGATGATTTTACTAAATGCATGAAGCGAGACGACACATCACAAGGTTTTTTTTTTTTTTTTTGCATCTCAGGAGAGTACAGCAGGTTTTTAGCTGCAGGCTGAGAGCACTTTTATATGAGAGCTTGCAGAGAGTCTCTTTGGGCTTTTCACAGTTTAGCTTCACAGAATCAGAATGAGAAGTCTGTTGTTTTGTCTTCTGCTGCTGGAGAGTAGAAACAGTCTGACAGACTCCACTCCACTGAAAAATAAGGTCTGTGAAAATGTTCTGACTGGAGAAAAAGTCCTATTACAGTCACAGATCCTGGGCAATCTACACTCTTAGAAAGAAAGGTTCGAACAAGAACCATAAAGGGTTCTTCAACTTGTCCTCATAGGAGAACCTTCTTTGGTTCCTGGTGGAACCTTTTATAAAGGTTTCTTGAAACCCTGAGAGAGTTCGACCTAGAACCCAGCATAAGGGGTTATAGAACCATCTGTGGAAAATAGAACCCTCACTGGGATTGCCTATCCAGAACTTTTTTTCCCTTCAAAAGGTGCTAACAAGAACCCACTCAAGAGGTTCTATGAGCAACCTTTTTATATTCCAAAAGTTTTTATCTAGAAGCCACCCAAGGGATCTTACCAGGAACCTTTTTATCTAAAACCAACCCACGGGGTTCTACGAGGAACCTTTTTATATTCCAGGGTTTTATTGAGAACCCACCCTAGGGGGTTCTACCAAGAACCCTTTAAATTGCAAGGATATACTACAGAACCTTCCCAGGGTATATTGCAGTCAAAGAATACTTGACAAAGAAATGTTCTTTTCCTTGAGAAAATATTTCTTCTGAAAATTGTTCTCGAAAAGGGTTCTTAATAGAACCCTTAGTCTTACATAGAACCCTTGATGACCCCTTCTTAAAAAAAAGGTTCTTTCAGAAGCCTGGCTAGAATGTCAGCCCTTCAGGAAGAACACATTTGGAACCCATATTTCTAACTGTCCTAGAATAAAGCAACAAAACCAAGTATATTAATTGTTCTTTCAGGCATACTGATTGATTTCCTATTCAAACTGCAGAAAGCTTTCTTTTCTGTATTTGGTGCGTTTAGGTTTATACTACCATCCAGCGCTTGTAAACAAACCTCCCATGGACATGTCTCTGTGACCTTATCCTGCTGGGTTGCACATTTTGCCAGTGGAGCGGGGGTGTGCCAAAACAAATCTGTTTCCAGTCCCTGTAACTGCAACAACTGAACACGATGGAATTTTCTGTTCTCTTTGCAACAATTTCCCCCCTTTGATGTTGAAATCAGCTGAGGACACACACTGCATGAGACTAAATTTACAGCTGAAAATCCTGCAGATGATGACGCTGCCTATTTGTTAAGTCAGGCTCATAAGTTCTCGGTTTCCACATCAGATCTGTTTGGAGGGTAAATTTAATTGGCCTTTGGACAAAGGCTACGGAGTTGACACATCTGATAGAAATATTATTTAATGAATTTGTCAAAAAATAGAATATTATTGTTATTATTGTTGAACCAGGAAGTGTAACAGGGGTCCTTAGAGTGTAGCTAACCCTTTTTATGCCTGATCAAATTTTCTTTTTGTGAAAAATCATTTTCATTAAAAGATCAATTTTAAAACGGATGATTATAATGGCACATTTTTTACACCTATGTTATCAGTAGGCGTTGTTAGTTTTAGATTTTGAAGGCTTTTAACACATTTTTAAATTGTTTGAAGTTGTGAGCTGTAAAACCTTCTAAACTAGAAATTAGATTTATGGGTGACTTATTTTATGTGACTCAAGACCATGATTACATGGTGTGGAGCACAAACAGAATCTACAATATTAACAAAGCAACAGCAGGCAGCATGGCTAAAGTACAACAAAAGTTATTTAAACAAAGGAAGGACATTCTTCAAAAAGCCACCTCAGATACAAATCACCTTTGGCTTGTCTGATTGTAATAACAAAACGAATTTAAACATAGATGGCAGATTAACATAATATCTTTCTCTATAATTCATTATGCATACATTCTTACATTCAGACGAAATATGATACTAATTTCCCAAACTATTACAAAAGTTGCAAATGCTCTGATTCCTATCTGGGCCTTTCTATCTTCTGACTCCAGGGATTCTGTTTTTTCATTCCTAATAGCCTGCCTGCTCTTTTGGTTTTCATTCAACAGTTAGTTAAAGCTCTTTTTTAAATTAAATATGACATGGTGTCATATATCTGGGCTTCCTTTGCCACTTTTTTCATGAAGTTCATCTCAACCAGTTGACGTTACTCTTTGTGGGAGCCAGATGTAAGACAGGCCACAATCATCCAGTATCTCTAACCTGCAAGACACGTGGTGACACATACACACATATGCAGGCTAGGAAAAGTGTGATTTTAGTGTGATTTTAGTTTCTTTTACCCTCCCCCAGTGGTTCTTTTTTAACTGTGACACACAGTAGGTATCTTCCCAGCTCCCCATATAACATATCACATTGCAGGTTTTTTTTTTTAGATTTTTACACTTTAGATTTTTACACAAGCACACTTTATAAAAGACAAGAAGCTGACTGCCAAAAATATTAATGTTGCAATGTAAATGGAAAATAGAAACCCTCCTCTGTGTGTAATTAAAGCTGTTCATCTGCCTGCACTTGCCGAAGTATTAAACTATTCAGTAAAGCAGGAGCTGAAAGAAAGTCAGCAGCTGTCTGGTATGAAAAGGTTGAAGGCTTCGGCTCTGAAAACACTTTTTGGTGCTGTAACCTTAAAACATGAGGTATTTACCATTGAAAACCATCAATATTCAACGCAATTGAAAAAAAGTATTTTCTTTCATCAAAATATCCTGTTAGAGTCAGGAAACATTTACTATTACATTTACCGACAGCAGTTAAGCAGTAATTACACCATTACGCAAGCCAAATAGTGCTTGCTTCAAACCAACCAAACTCCACAGGAAAAATGAGTAATTTTACCTCTCAGTACATGGAAGTTGCTGGTCTACTGCTACCACGATCGGTTTGTTTTTGTCATTCTGTGATTTTGGTAAATCCAAACTAACCTTTTAAAACACTGAAGTCACATAATAACACAAACAAACTAACAGCCTGAGGCAGTGGTAGACCAACAATCCCTTTATTCTGCAAGGTAAAATTGCTCATTTCGCCTATGGAGTTTGGTTGGTTGGGAGAGAACGATATTTGGCTTATTAAACAGCAGTTTCGCGTCATAAAAGGCTCTCTGACAGCAAGTTAAAGCTGTGAAAACATTTTGAAAAAAGCTTACACTTAAACTGTGGCAGCCCTGCCCTGCACCTCATACAACCCCACATTAAATAATCCAAACTTTCCCTTTAACATCATGTCAGCTCAGGTTTGAGCTAAGCATAAGAGACATCAGGAAAATATACCAAAAATATAAACATAAAAATTTCACAGAGCGCTTCTTTAATATTGAATGTGTGACTGCTGGCAGTGAAACATTTCCATCACAATAAAATGCAGACATTCCGCTTCAAGTGCCAACTCATTTCTAGATTAATAGCTTGTTTTCTACAAGCTTACAGTAAGCCATCTGAGAAGTGTGTAAGTCATTGTGTGTTTGTAGTGCATTGTGTTTTGAGTCTACAGAGGCAGTAAAGGTCAGTCAGTGTAGGCAGAGCTGTGATGATCGTTGTGTTTAGATGTTCTGCTCGTAACTGACTTCTCTTTGTTGTAGAGCCTCTGGCTGTGTTCACCGTTTCCCACTGTGTCTGTGTGTGTGTATATATATGTGCATATACAAGTGTGTTTGCATGCATGCATGTAGGTGTGTGTGTGTCCCTGTGTGTGTGTGTGAAGAGGTCAGGATATTTTGTGCCTCCTCAGATGTGCCAGTGCGGTGTGTGATCTCCAGCTCGGCTCTTTCATGTCATTGTTCCCCCACCGTCTGTGCGCTCCCCGCATCCCGCTTGATCTCGTCCCCCTCCACCCCCTCTGTCCCCCCTGTGTCCCGCCAACCTCCTCCGTCTCTCCCTTTCTTTCCTTCCGTCTCTCTCTCTTAGCCACATCTCTCTCTGTGTTCCATTGTGCCCCTGTCTTCATCCATTTTTTTTCCAGCCTTCGCTTGGTGCTTCAGCATCAATGAGGGACATCAGAATTTGAACTATATGGGTGCTTTAACATGTCCAGCCCATTAACTGCTAATTGTTTAAGCTTTCTTTTTTACGGCCAACCATCTTCCAAAGCACATGTTTTTAGACAAATTTCCTACCTTTTAGGCTGCTAATGGTTGCCATTTATTTCAGTTCACTGATCTCAAGAGGTGGAAATAGTACGCATATTCTTTACTCAAGCAGATGTACAGATATTTGTGTGAAGGACTGGAAAAAGCAGAAATAGTGATTCAACTTCACAAGTAAAACTGAAAAAGCACAGGCTCTGAAATGTACTCAAAACATAAAAGTAAAGAGAAGCCCTCTGAAGGACATTTCTACAGGCTGTTGTGTTATGTAAAGTGAACTGAACCTCATCTTTTTTCTGTGGTCGAATCTCCCTCTCATCTTGTTACGTCTTTTTGGTCTTGATCTGTCCTTTTTGTCTCGTTATATCTATTATGTAGTTTTTAGTGTTGTTACATCTTTTTCACCTTGTTAGTTTTTCATCTTGTTACATATTTTTTACGTTGTTTTTCATGTAATGCTATTTTTCGTCCTGTTCCATCTTTTTCATCTGGTTAGTTTTTCATCTTGTTACGTTTTTTTGGTCTTTTAACATCTTTTGCATTGTTTTTTATCTTATTACGTCTTTATTCTTGTTATAACATTATATCTTTTGTATTTTAATGTCATTTTTTTTGTCTTGTGATGTCTTTCACATTTTTAAAAATCTTTTTCATCTTGTTTCGTCTTATTTTTCGTCTTTTCACATCTTTTTCGGCTTGTTACGTCTTTTTTTGTCTTGTTATGTCGTTTTTTTTAATGTATTATTGTCCTGTCCATTTAGGTCAATAATTCCACTCAAATTCATTAAAACTTAAGCCTATTTTGAAAATGTAAGGAGCAGAAAGTATGAATATTTGTGTTCAAGTGTAGGGAGTCAAAGTAAAAAGTTGTCAGAAAAATAAATACTCAAGTAAAATACAGATGCCTCAAAACTCTACCGACAAAGTATTTGTACTTAGTTACTTCCCACCTCTGCTTTTTAAATTTTTTTTTATGTAACTCAATTATATGTCTTTAGTGCATTCAGATGTTGCTGACAAAAACAGGCACATGCATAACATGCCCATTGTAAAGAGAAGACGGTTATAGTTATTTAAAAGCTGTGTTTGGGCGACTCCCACGGGAATTGGAGCAATTTTCGAAACAGTCCCAAGTTAACCTTGTTACACTGTAAATTAGTGTCAACACTGACCAATAAATAAAGGCAAGAAGGCTTATTTCACACCTTAGTGACAAACAGACAACACAAGAAATTAATTAAAGGGAATGCTAAATAATTGACAATGATGTAAGATGAATGATATTTGTAGTTAACAGACTAAGCCATTACAACCCACTATAATCCAGTGTTTCAAAACTTGATTGTTTAAGTTGTGGTGTAGAAAATTGCCTTTGGTTTACACCACAGTATTAAAACCACAACAAGACAGTTATTTGATGGGAGTCATTATACTAACAGAACATTGTGGCTTTAAAAGTTATTAAAATTACAGAGAGAGGCAGAGGAGGCCGTGCAGTCAGTATTCCAGTTTGGCAGGAATGACTTTCTGTACATGTTTCTTGTGGCTCTTACTTGTCTAGGAAGGTAAAAAAAAAAAAGGTACAAAACTATGAATTACTGCCACAAAAAATCGTATTTTATCAAGATCCTAATGAAATCTTGTTGATATTATAATAACATGATTATTATAATAACGTGTGTTCTCAAAATCTGTTGCATGCCCGCAGCTATGGCAGATTTTGTGAGAATGCAACCAAAATGATCCTTAGTCTGCTCTGCCTGTGTGTGTGCGTGTGTGTGTGTGCGTGTGTGCGCGTGTGTGCTCTGCAGCTCTCACAGACAGAGAGCAGAGGAGAGACACCATAGACAGCGATATAATTGTTGGTTGCCACATTTTTATAGAGTTCCAACCCCACAACCTGCACACTCTTATTGGCTGTTGACTACACACCACTGCAAAACAGGCTGAAGTCCAGCAACGTCCCAAACATGGCAAAATAATGAGAAGATAGGAAAATATAGGCAGAGGGCAGGGTGTCTGCATATACAACAACCACCACACACTTCTAGCGGGTCATAACGGATTATTTTTTATAAGAGTCTATACATTGGTTGTTGTTTTTTTCCTTTTCGGAATATCCTGCATAGTATGCCTTTAACTTGCAGAACATACTGACAAGCAGAGATGGATTTAAGAGATAAAAGTGGCTCTACTTTCTTATGATGTTCATATACTACAAAATGAGACTGCAGAGCCATCTTCTCAGCTGTACTGCTGATAGTAAATTATTGGTGATTGAAGGCCCACTGGCCTGTAAGAGTTGGTGGCATATTGGTGATCAATCTGGTCAATAGCATTTATAATAGGCTGTATAACAGGAAACCAGATGGAACTAGAGGAGGTCACTCAGCTGAGTGCAAATCGGAAAGAGATTGCCAACATTAACATGACCCCTACATATGTTCTTTCTGGCTGAAACAAGATTTCAGACTGAAGCAATTGTTGATCACTTGCGGCTCCTTGTGGCCAGTTTAGAAGAGAGAGAAGTCAGCTGTCAGTGGACAGACAGAGCAGTCAGAAAATAGAAATACTGTCTTACAGTTGTATGTCTCTACCAACCAGGCAAGTTGCAGTTAGCATCCATGTCTGTCCAGACTCATTTAATGTATATAAACGGATTTATTATGGAACTCATGACTACACTGACCTGTAACTTTTCTCCAGTGAGACTGTCTTCAGAGGAGCACAGAGGACTGATAGACAGCTGAACATTATGATGTCACAGTGAAGTTGACCTTTGTCCTTTTGCATATAAAATGTCATCACCTCCTCATTTTGTCCTATCGGACATTTGTGTGTAATCTTTTTCATAATTAGCGCATAGAACCTTGACCTTTGACCACCAAAATCTAATCAGTTCACCTTTGAGTCCAGGTGAACATTAGTGAGAAGTTTGAAGAAAGAAATCTCGAGATGTTGCGTTCACAAGAATGGAATGACGTGAAAATATAATGCCTCTGGCCATAAAAAAAAAGTCATTAAAAATCAACAATTCTGAATCACAAGGGCCTTCAGCATACAGTTCTGAATGTGCACAAAAAAACAGGCTGATCGGTCCAGTAGTATTCAAGATTTGCTGCAGACAAGCTGTGGATCAAATGATCATGTACTCTGCAGTTTCACTTTGTTACTAACCATTAAGTTTCCATACTTTATGTTAAAAAACAAATTTATCTTAAATATCATTTACAAAATGTGCATACAACTACAAAATACATGGAGTTCTGAAAGTACAGTTGCTAAAAATGTAAAAAATTGTGTTATCAAAAGTCTGTTTGTTCATTAAAAAACTTTGTACACACAGTAAAGAGGTGCATTTAATCTCCTACAATAGAAGACCTTCAGGCAGCTCTAGTCTCTCTGTAATTGCTGCCTCTTCCTGATGATTTTAACGTTCCTTGTGCCTGAAAGGAAATGAAAACGCATCCTAATTAACACCTTCCTATTCCTTTCTGCCTATTTGTAGATATGGGGCTTCTACAAGCAAGGCTACAAGTGTAAAGGTAAGAGAACCATTCATTTACATTTTATTCTCTGTCTGCTGCACAGATGTGTGTGTTCCACCCACAAGAATTAGCTAGTCTTTTTGACGCCATCGATTCCCAGCCATCACACACACACACACACAACCACACACAAACCCTCTGTAGATAAAGATCCACGGAGTTGAAGTGCTGAGTAAATGTCATCAACACAGAAACCGCAGCAAATACAGTATATCACACTCTTTTAATGGACGTCCACACGCAGGGCTGGCTTCACCAACAGCTGGATACACTCCATCAGCTGAGACCACACTACACACAATGCACAATTATTTGCCCTTTCAAGGCTCCCAGTAGACGAGTATTTGAAGAAGCAGCTTCATTTCACAAATGTACACACACACACATACACACACACAGGCCACCTCCACCACCTCCCATCATGCTCCTCTCATCCTCGTGGTCGTTAGCTTCAGAAACACACACTCAGCTTCCGTCTTTCCCTTCCCGAGGATGCTCTGTGCTGACGTGGGAAATTACTGTAAGTAGTGATAATCTGCAGACGTTCGGCGCACTAAATAACTCACGCTACATATGTTTCTGTCCAGATGTCAAGCAGAAACTTTGGAGACGGTGCCAAATCTAAAATGCTAATCATGCAAGTTTCCATCTGCTGGAGTCTTTGGAGGAGTGATTGATTACAGCTCGGCCTCATGAATGGCAGGAGTTAGAGTAGGCAGATATTTTACAGGAAGGATTTCATCGCTTTGCTCAACAAATCACTTTCCTTTGCTGATTACAGCACAAGGCTGCCTAGCCTTTGTTCACTTATTTGCTTTCACAAACATAAATTCTTGATTTTTGGGGGGAAAAAGTTAAGTATTATGTTGATGCAGTAATGACAAACAAGCATTCCAATCACCTACTCTTTCTTGTCCGTTCCTATGCTTCCTCATTCATTCATGTTCATCTCAAATTGACTACCTAAGGTTTATTAAAGGGATAGTTTAGATTTTTTAAAGTGGAATTGTAGCTACATTAGAAACCGGTTGGCACACTCCCAGTTGGGAGAAGCAGCAGGAGTACCTGTGTAGCAAGCTAAGCAATGTACTGCTGTGGACAGTGTGTTTTAAAGCAGGTTTCTCAACCTTTTTAACATAAAGGAATAGTTCACGAAAATTCAGTCATTATCACCCTCATGAAGGTCAGGTTTAGTTTTTCAGTCCACAAAACACTGCTGGTGTTGCAGAATGTTCCACACACTGGAAAATAACCAAAAACAACCCAAAAAAACTGCTCATCTGGTGTAATCCAAGTAACACTGTTTTCCTGTGAAACTCCAGCAGTGTTTTGTGGACTAAAAAAACTAAATCCAACCTTCAGTCGACATGAGGGTCAGTAGATAATGACTGAATTTTCATTTTTGGGTGAGCCATCCCTTTAAGGCCCACTTCTGATTGTTATAAAATTTCCAACTTCCTAAATAAATCACACAAAAACCAAAACAAACAAACAAAAAACACCCCCATAACCTGTCAAAAGAGAAGAAAAAGTGGGCTGTGACAGGATTTCACCATATCCAACACACTGTTCAGTATCACTGCCTGCCATTATCAATTCATATTTAATGTATTCAGGGTCATTTTTCCTCACCACACACTTCAGAGGTTTTGTTGTCTCCCACATCAGTTTTTCTTTAAAAAAAAAACATTTTGTGTCAGGGCATGTGCATTTTGTCAGAACAAATGCAGAGAAAGGGAACAGCCCCCCAGCAATCCTCACTCAGGTCTTGATTGGTTTGGTGACATTTAGACGTAAATGTAACTGAAATTACGCCTTTAATTTGACATTTTATTATACATGTGAATCCTTGAGCACATTTAGATAAAAAAAAATGAGTTGCTTTGTAAATTACTCCTCCAAAAAAGAAGAATTTGAATCTAGCTGTTTGCCAGTACCACTGCCTCCAGGGCCGATGGCAGAAACACACTGCACGCTGGAGGACCAGCAGCGCTGCTTGTTTCCATTCGGTGCCAGAGTTAATCAGTCGGGCTGAGCAAGGAGCACACTCAGCACAGGGCTGGCCTGCGATTCGCAGCGATATGTTTTTTCCTCTGTCCATGAGCGAATCTGGCATGAAAACACACTGATAATCTTCTATAAACAATGTAAACGATTTATTACATGTGATATAAATGATTTGATTCTGATAAATGATGGAATATGCCTTTCAGCGATTCCCAACCAATCACTTCCTGCGGTTCTCTTGGAGTTTCAATTCCTCCAATTTTTTTCTTCACATGGTGAAATACAACAATCTGCCATCCATTATATTTATTAGAAAAAGTATCAGTGCTGTTTGTGGATGTATTTTTCTAAATGATGTACTATCTACAGAGAGGGAGAGAGATAAGCAGCTGACAGGCAGGAGGGAAGCTCCACTTTTTATCCAGAAACACATAAAAAGCTATCTACTGTAGGTAATACACTGGCTATGCAACCTTATACCTTATACAAATATCTATTATCTCTACCCGCTGCTCCGCTGAAGGTTTGCAGGTGCGATGGAGCCTATCCCAGTGGACACTGGGGCGACACGTCTCCAATTTATCAGGCAATCATTCACATTCACATTCACATTCACACCTATGGTGCAATTTAGAATCACCAATTAACCTAACCTCATACAACCCCACTTCAAAAAACTACCCCTTTAAATAGCTTGAAAGTCATCATCAAACATTTGAGTTGCATAGCAACCAGAGTAATTAATGCTCCTTGGGGTCTTTGAAGCCTTGTGGTCTGTTGGTCAGTGTACCGCACCCTGCAGCTTGTGTATAGGAGAAGAACAAATTAGAGCCTGACTGATTGTGGAGTTTTGAGGCCAATGCCAATATTAGGGAGTGCAAAAAAATCCTGTATCATTACAATGGCCAAAATTCTTATACCGAATATAATATACAGGATATAGATTATATACATCAACACATTTTTTAACACTTAAGACAGAAATATCTAATAGAGGCAATAGATTTTACAGTTTAACAACAAACTTTATTGTTCAAAATAACTAATTAACTAATAATTAACTTGTCATTTTGGGAATAGTCCTTCAAAATATTTTCATTTTTGAGCTTTTCTGGTGCTTGGAGGGTAACTGACTTATTAAAAGACAAACATGCCTCTGTGCTAGCAGCTGTTGAGACAAAAAAGATGGAGGTGAAAAGGGAGCAAACACAAGCACTCTGTACATACACATCTCCCCCCCTACTCACACCCCCAAACACTCCACTCTCCCGTCTCCTCTCCTCTCTGGAGGAGTGATGTCTGCGAGTCAGACTGGGAGTGTGTGAGTGTTCGGGCTTGTTCCAGTGCATTAATGAGACCACAGGAAGTCAATGAGAAAGCCCCACAGCCATTCATCCCCATTACCATTGTTAGCCTGTACTCAGGGAGGTAGAGAGAGCGGCAGGGACATAATTGAAATGAATCACCCTCAGCAGTGCAGGAGCGGAGTGTGCTGAGAGCTCTGAATGTGTGTGTGTGTGTGTGTGTGTGTGTGTGTAGTTGGATGTGTGTTTTACTGCTAGAGACATTTGGATATTTGGACTCAGATATGAGAGGCATTTCAGTGTCTTGGAATGGGTATTGTCACAATGCCAGTGTTCTAGCTTTTATATCAATACAGTCACAATATTACAGCAACAAGTCTTGTTTAAAGGAATATATTTTATATTTGGGGATAGGCTGAGAGTTTTCATGGCAGCCATATTGATATGAAATATGGCAAACACAGGTGTTACAGGTGTTTAAAAGAACAACCAAATTTTGAGCATCGTTAAAAGATGATCATAGACATAATAATTTAGCTAAAATTAGAATAATGCTAGGTAACCAGCCACTTAATTTAGCTCAATCATAGCTAGCTAGTTACATCTGTTAGCTAATGTTAGCCAAATGTCAGATTATTAGCGTCCATGTTTCAGGTCGTTTTCAGGTCACAGTGGTTTTTGTCAGTGAGACAGTGGAGCGGACACACCCCCAGTGTTTCAAAGCAGAGGAAACTGCTCCTTTTTATGATTTTGAGACCTAATATTTTCATACTTTGCGATTTTTTTTTACTCATTCTTATTTGGCTGGTTGGTTAGTGACCTATGTTTCTGTGGTGTGACAAACTCAGAGCACACATTTATTGTTGCTTTACACATAAAATAAAATAAAAGTAGCCAGCCATGACCTAAGCACTTGCGAAAAAAATTGTCGTTAATTATTTTAATCATCAGTTTTATCTTTGGAAATGAATATTTGAAATACGTATGTGCAAATGCAAAACAAAAGCAATGCAGCAGTCAGTATCGGTGCTTTCATAAAATAAAATAAATAAGTATACTGCAGGAAAACAAGTACCATCACAAATTTAGATTTTGGCATCAACTTGGTACCCAAGCATTGGTTCTTGTGACATCCTCAGTTATATTTGCCGCTGGGTAGGAGGCTGCCAAGGTGATAACAACACTGCAAATTCAGAGGAACAAACCAAGCGCAAAAAAAAGTGGTGTGAAAATGTAAGAAATGTTTTTAATTAGCATGTCAGAGTTCATCATGAATGAAAGGTACGTACTTGATCACTTAGGGTGAAGAGGGTAATACACTTCCTAACTGGAAGAGAAAAATAATTTTTCAACCAGCCTATTACTGCGAAGACGTGATAATGAGTTGGAATTTTAATGCACAAAAGACCTTTGTTGAACGTGTCAAACTTCTCTAAAAATTTAAATGTGGAAGAAAATCTTGTGCAGTCGTGTCAAGGAGAAAGAAATTTCTGGTCACGGTGACAAAACTACTAAGGTGTAGGGTGCGTGTGTGTGTGTGATCAGGTTCTTTGATTCTCACATGTTTTATTGCTCGATGACCCGACGCTCCTCTCCTCTTAGACTCCCGCTGGCTGGCAGAGTTGTTGTCGGGCACAGTTGACCTCACCGTGTGTGTGTGCCAGTGTTCTTGTGTGTGCACGGCGTGTAGAAGCTCTCTCCTGTCACCACTAGCTCTTCCGTTCGCCCCGATGTTTCTGTTTGCACCCGTCCCTCTGTCTGACCCTCTCCCTGTCTCTCCCCCTCGCTCCCGGCCTTCCCCTCCTTTCTTCCCTTCTCGCCTCCTCTCCCGCCGACTCTCCCTCCCTCTCCTCCGACCCCCGCGCCCTCTCCTCCTGTCCCGCCACCTCTCCTTGCCGCCGTCCTTCTCCCGCCACATGAATGCGCCGGCTGCAGCCTGCGGGGTCAACTGCCACAAGGCCTGCCGGAGCCGCCTGGCAGTCGAGTGCCGGAAGAGGACCAAGAGCATCAGCCACGAGACGCCGCCCGCCCTCCAGGCCAGATCCTACAGCTTCCCTCCACCTGCCAACACCCCACCCAGCCTGCAGAACACAGGTGAGTGGCTGCTGTGGTTGTTAAATCAACAGCATGAGGCAGTTCATTTGGAGGGGATCATGTGATCACTTGAGTTTGTGTGACCTGCAGCTTGTCCGCAGCTAATCCCACATATTACTGAACCCATCAGCCTGATTTTTTTTGTGCACATTCATGACTGTATGCTGAAGGATCTCTGTGATTCACAATCTTTCTGCTGGAGGAACTGAGTGTGTTACAACTGCCCCCCGTTACAATAGCCCCGCATCTCCCCTACCCAGGTGACATCACACCTAGATTTGAGACCAAATGTTGAACTAAGTATTTGATTTTTTTTTTTTCTTATAACAGACACATTATTAGTATTCAAGGCAGAGAATTTGTAAATGTCTTGTGGGAATGACACTGATGTTAAAAGCATCAGCCTTGACCAAGTATTGATGCCTTTAAACCCTTTTGAAATTGTCGCGATTGAAGTTAGTTGAAGCTTTGTCCAGCTTTTCTCATTAACACTTAATGGAATTTCTGCCCTGAGATCATGTTTCATCACAAATCACATACCGCCGTTTTAACCACTAACACTAAAGTGACTTGCAGGAACCTCTCATGGCATTTTAGGATTCGCATAACAGAGCGATTTGAATGATGGAAGAAAATCATCAAATTAGTTTGTATTAGCTACACCTTATCTGCATAATTCCTTGCATAAAAATAAATACAGGCTAAATGAATAAAAAACTTAAATACTGTTGTAGGTGGGAAGGTTCTGTTGTTTTTATAAGAAGCGTGAAATAGCTTCATTAGCTTTCTTGATTTTTAGGAAAGACACAATATAGTACCCAGCGAGCTCGTGAAAAACACCCCCACGATCCCAGAATGTGTCCAAAAATCCAAGCAGAAAATTATAATTTTCTTTTCCAAAACAGCCTAATTCAGTCATCACTTAGAGGAATTTTTTTTATAACACGTTTTCAGCACTGCATTTCACCACCGCGACACCTCCACCTTTTCAAGGGGTGCTTTTGTCTTCCTCCAAGCATTCGGGGCACTGACATTTGGAGGATATTCTCAAACAATGGAGCGTAATTTGCAATGGAAATATGATTGGCTCACCTCGGCGAGACCAGTGACTCATAGAAGCAATGTTTTCATTAGACATTAGCAAAAAAACAAAACAAAAAAACAAAAACGGCGCCCTGACTGGCTCTGTTTCATATCAGTGTGAATGTGCATGATCAATTGGCGAGACATTGTGAAAATGAATTGGCACGGTAAACAGACAAGGCCACTCATTTCACCGGCTTCAGGCAGTGTTTTTGCATTTTCATTTGGTCGACAAAATCTATTGCTCATTTCTTTACCCTGACCTTCTATGTTTTCAGTAATTGCTGAAGAGGATATCGAGTCAGTGGAGGAAGGAGTGTTTGACGTCCACCTATAACCAGGTGAGAGACATGTTGACTTTGACTGCTTTTGTAATTTATTCTCACACTATTCATTTCATTCCGACTGTGATGGTCATTGACTTATTTTTTCGGTCTGCCTTCTCATCTTTGGTGTTTCTGATTAATTAATACCTCGGGTAGTACTTTTTACCCAGAATCTCTCCTGGTGTCCTTCATAGACTTGATTTTTTGACTCTCATCATATGCTGTGCGTTAACAGTTCTGAAAACATGAAACGGGATTATACATTTTTATCACAGCTGCTGCCCACAATCATAATAAAGCTCCATAATGTTACATAACGTGTGGCTGTGATGCAACCTGCTCTATTCAAGCTACTGTTGATAAATGCTTTACATGGTGTAACTAGAAGCATCACAGCACCACAATTGTCCAGTCATACAAGTACCATGCTCCTCTCTGCTTCTCCAAACTGGAGGCATGTCGACCACACTTTCAATAAGTGGCATGTATACATGCAGCAAAATAAATTGCTAAGAGTTATGTATGAGCAGCATAGTGGAATCAATACAAAATTAGAATAAATGGGATCTGCTGGACCTTGAATATTTACATAATATTATGTGACTGTTTTAACAACAGATGTATGATGTTTAAATATTGCAGAGTGGAGGGGATGTGTTTCAGTAAGTGTCTTTGTTGATGATTGGTTATGGCCTGGGGGAAGAAAGAGTGAAGGTGACGAGTAGTCCTTGTTTTCAGAGCTCTGAGTCTCTGATGTGCAATGTGAAATGCTGTATCTAGAGCCAGTGTTTTGTTTGTCCGCTCTTGGCTACTGTAGAATGAATGTTACTTATGAATGTTCCGTATATTCCATTTTGACATATTTTCCCAATTAATTCTTACACAAAGGACCTTTAAAACACAGTATTGCCTTCTTACAACCTCTCATGATTGCATGTGAGTATGAGCTGTGAGCAGTTCAATCAAAGAGCAATTTTCTCTTCTGAGATTATTTGATTGGAGTAATTGTAACAGGGCTGCAAAAGTAAAACTAATCAGTACTTTACAAGAAAAAGGCAGTGATTGGAGATAAAAGGAAAACCTAAACCTGATTTTGCACTGGAGAAATGTTCTTCTTTCCCGGCAGCCCACTGCAATTTATCTTGTGACCTCTTGGGGGATCCCAACCTCCAGGTTAGGAATCATTGATTTGCCAAGTTATGCACTGACCGGGGCAAAAATGAGCGATTGGTTTGTGGCCATTTGAGTAAACACAAATGTTATTAGGGATAAAAACTGGAATATTAAAAGTCCTCAAACTTCAAAACTTAAGAGTATTAGGGCCAGGCAGAAGGCAAACAGTGAAAAAATGAGAGTGCAGAGTGTTGAGAATAAAGTTGACTTTTGTGCCAAGCATAAGAAAAATTTGAAAATTGCATCTTGGCAATAAAGTTGAAATGTCACGAATGAAGTCAAAATGTTATTTCAACTTTATTCTCAACATTTCGACTTTAATTTTCAAAATGCAAAAAAGTCTAAAAACCCTACCTCTGATTATTTTTGTCTTGTGCCTGGCACAAATGTGAACTATCGACATTTTAACTGCATGCTCGACGTTTAAACTTAATTCTCAACAGTTCAACTTTATTCTCAACTTTTCAACTTTAATCTCAACATTTTGACTTTATTCTTGACATTTCAACTTTATTGTTGACATTTCAACTTTTTTCATGATATCTCTAGTTCTTTCTCAACATTTATTCTCAAAATTATGTTGTTTTTTTTGCTTTATGCCTGGCCTTAATAATCTTCCATGTATTAAAGTCATACTCCACTTTACATGATAACCCACTCAGTATGTACTCACCATTATGCCGATATGATGATAGGTGAAGGTCTTCAGTTCACAAAACAATCCTGGAGTTTTAGGAGAAACAGGGTAGCAGCCTCATCCAGTACAATGGCAGTGAACGGTGACCACGGATAAAACGTTAAAAAAAGAACACAAAACAAACACAAAATGTCTCCATCCTGCTTGTGTGGTGTAATCCAAGTGTCCGCGAGCCGCGACATTAAAAATTAACCGCAAAAGACGCCATTTACACCATGAAACTCCAGGATTGTTTTGTGAACTGAATATCTGCACTTATCATCACATCAGCATAGTGGTGAGTACATGAGTGGGTTATCATGTAAAGTGGAGTATCCTTTTAAAATGATAACTGCCACCTCGTTAATTATATATTTTCATTAACTGGTGCATATTTCCAAAACAATTTATTCTTCAGATAACCACAAATCAACTGACACACACAGGGCATGTGGGGCTTTCTGGAGGCCCCTGGAGGTTTGGGGTCCCAGGACTGTTGCCTGCTTTGCCCAGCTGCTGATCCAACCTTGCAAGTGACACCGCCATCACACACTTTTATCACAGTGCTGATGTGTTTTGTGTTTTCATGCCATTCCACCGGATTTATCTGTCACCGTATCACAGCCCTTGAACTGAAGCGTGATTTTGATGAACAGGCCAGTGACTGTCTCCAGCTCTCTATTTTAGAATCCCCTCCCACGGCCGGTGTGCGAGGAGCCAAATCAGCGAACAGTCGGGAGCCAGACACAGAATGTGCTACAGTATGTCAGTTTTACAGCACTCAACACTGGGGAGAAATTGCACTGAACACAAGCCAGGATACCTACGTGCTGCCACACAGTGGACACATACTGCAACAGCAACTGCTCCACTCCAGCTGACTCACATGAATGTGATGACCAATGTGAATGGAATGTATTTGTATGATTTCTATGTAAACTTTCTGCATTTTTGATTCAATGTGGGCCAAGAGTGTTATTGTAAAACTTACTATATATTAAAAAAAAAATCCACAAATTGTATTTTCTTGGTAAAACAAAAAAAAGTTTAAGTCAGTGAAGTTTATATAATTTGAGCGCACAAATTAGAATGGCTGTCTACTTTTCTTTCAAACATAAAAGAGGTGCTGTTACTGCCAAGAATGTAAACCTGCCACCCAGACTAAGCTACTGTCTCCTTTATCTGAGAAGCTTTGCTTTTTATTGTTTATCATCTTCTTTTGAAATATATTTCAATGGACCAATAATAGGACCAATTTTGATGTCAGATGAAATATTGTTGATTCGTGGTGCTCGTCCGAAGCTTGATGACAAAAAGCGACCATTTTTTTTTGCTGACAAAAGAAAACAGCTGGGATGACAGCGTGGACAGTCATAATTAGGATGGACTTTGAACAATGTTATATTTTTTGTCATGTTTACCTGAATATCAGTAACTGTCCTCTAGTTGTTGCTGTTGTGTTGTTTCAGTATACAGTATACTGTTGTGTACCAGTGCTCTGATAGATGATCTATCCTCTTGCAGAACTGTGAATGTAGCAGAAACCGTGAATCGCTGCTGTCAGATGAAGAGCTCAATTTTCCTAATAAATATGTTGACAGCAGAGAGTGGGAAGTGGTTAACTTCCCGCTGATTCCTCTATCTGTTTTTGAATGAGCTTTGGAGTTCTGAGACTGTCAGTAAAAATAAAAATAATCAAAAAAATATATATATATGCCAAAAAAAACCCAAAACTGGAGTAATGAGGCTTTTCATTTGACAGCAGTGTATAAATATTATATTATTTCCCTGAGAATCTGTTTTAATGCAAGTTGTATTTTGCTGTTTATACCCTGCATGCTTTTCCCTTCATGGCTCTAATCTTGGCCAGATTTTTCGTTTTCTTTTTTTTTTCACATGTAGCACGCCAACTTATCACTCATTTAGGAAACATGAAGTCTTGAAATTCCAGACAGACGAAATGATTCTGTTGCTTTCGTGCCTGTGGAGAGATGAATTCAGACTTCGAGTGCCATATTGTTAACTGCCGGTTCGTCATTGAATGAGACTCCTCACATTTGCTGGTATTTATTTTTCTGTACAAATAGCTAAATAGCTGCCGGTCCTTCTGTGTCACTTCCCGCCTGACGAAGGATGTTTGTTGTCATTCTGTGAATGAATCTTTCAGACTGATGTCATGCTAATCCTCGTGGACCCGGACGATCCCCCAGTATTAAATGCAGCAGGCATCACTCTAATATGTGTTCTGGTTAAGAATTTCTGTGACTAATAAGAATGATTCTGGACAAAAAACAACCTTGTTCTGTCTTGTTTTTCTGACATTTAATCAGTGGCCATTCATTTTTGTCTGTATAAATCAAAGGTGTTATTTTCAGCTTTTAGCAGCTGCTTTGATAAAAACACAAACAAACAGTACACTGTACACTGTAAAAACAAATACAGGTTATATTTAAGATTTAATTTAAATTAAGCCTGTTTGAGAGTTAATACTCTCCTGAAATCCTTCTGTTTTATA
The DNA here is from genome assembly GCA_027495735.1 of Lutjanus campechanus. NCBI lineage: Eukaryota > Metazoa > Chordata > Actinopteri > Lutjaniformes > Lutjanidae > Lutjanus > Lutjanus campechanus. The sequence goes on from JAJHUR010072966.1 coordinate 25,969, forward strand.
GTTTGATGATGAGACGTTTTTAAGTTTTTGTGAGGTTAAAACAAATAATCTATTTTTACAGTGTACCCTAGCCCATAACACATTCCTCAGTATATAATGCAGCAGGCATCTCTCTAATATTGTCCTGGTTACGAATTTCTGTGATTAATGATTCTGGAAAATGGGATTTCACTCAGCAGCAGCATGTTTTCACTCTTCACTCTTCTCCGCATGAATCAAAGGGGTTATTTTCAGCTTTTAGCAGCTGCTTTGATCAAAGCATACAGTACAAAAATACACTGTAAAAATCGTCGGGAAGTGTAGAGGGATATGAACAAATCTTTTTTCATTAACTGTAAATATACACATTGTATTTATTCAAGCGAAAATTTCTAGTAGTTATTTTCAGAACACTTCAGAACTTATAAACATGAGTTCTTTTAACTTCTAGACTGTACAGAGTTCAATCAACTAACAAAGAAGCATGACCAGCATAATTAGCAGACTTCCCAGAATGCATTGTTTTAGAGTTAAAGCGCTCCTGAGATCCTTCTACGTTATAGTTTGAGGAAAACATATGATGAGAACTGCTTTGTATCTCCACTACATTTTAAGATATGGCTTTTGCAATAACGAAAACACTGCAAACCATGAACAAAATTACCAAATAAACTTGATTTTTTAAACTCGGGCAATATCAGTTTCACTAACATTATAAGTAAAATAAAAATCAATTATTTTGACAGTGTACAAAGTAGCATGATAAAAAAATAACCCACTTCTCAGAATATTATGCAGAAGGCATCAGTCTAACATGTGTTCTGGTAAAGAGTTTCTGATTAAGAATGATTTTGGAAAGAAAAAAAAAAAACAAGGCTTTGTCTTGTTTTCTGAAATGGGGTTTCAATCAGCCGCCATTTTTTCACTTTAGTCCATATGAATCAAAGGGGTTATTTTCAGCTTTTAGCAGCTGCTTTGATAAAAAAGAAAAAAAAAACAAAAAACAGTCTGTTTTACATCAAATAAAATATCCATTACCGTTAATACTGGTAATCTCAAGTGAAAGCTGCCAATTTTTTGTAATTTTCAGGGTTTTTACTTGAAGAATGAATGTGCAAGAATTACTCCCAAGGTTTGGAAAACTTTGCAGATCTTAGGTTATTAAAGTTAACCTGAGTAATAGACCTGTCAAGTCGAAATCAAAGATATTTTTCTCTGTTCCTATAAAGGCGACATTTTGGAGATAAGGTTCACTGAACAACAGTCAGACTGTAATTGCTGCACAGCTTGAATCTTTCCCTGCATTGAAAGCAAAATTCAAAATAGTCCAACAGTTGAATAAAACATGGCACAGAGGTGCAGCACTGATGTGGGTGTGAGATTAATTGGTTTCCCCCACATTTAATATCTGAATTTAGAGGAATCAAGTAATCTTTTTTCATTAACTTAATGTAAATGCACAGATTTTATTTAATCAAGTTGATTAAACTTACATTTTCAAGCATTTACTGTGAGAACACTTCAAAACGTATTAACACAAGTTCTTCTAACTCTAAGCTGATTTAGACTTAAGATGAGTTGAATGAATGTAATCTAAATGTTTTATTCGTTCAAGTTAATTAAACTCACATTTTTAGAACTCACTCTCAGAACACATCAGAACTTATAAACATGAGTTCTCCTAACATGAAGTCTTGAAAACTTGATATTAATTCATTTGTACCTGAGAAAAAGTGACGAATAAGCTTAAGATATTAAGTTGAACTAACAACTTTTCAGTACCACTGATGAATATTTATGTTATTTATTAACTTTTAATTAACTAATTCAACACTAACCTGCATCATGGGTCCAAGAAATTTTAGTTATGGTTGCTTGTTTTCACAATACTTAAAACCATAAACATTTTTTTCACCTTTGAGTCATTGCAAAATTACCTCAACTTGATTTTTCAAATTCATCTAACTTGATTTTTTTTTATGGCAGCCTGGATACTAACCTTTTTAGCTAAAAACAAATTACAGTGTACAAAATAGCCTATTGGAACATGACTACAACACCCACAGCACATTGTAACCTACTGATGCAACTACTCCACCCTTTTCCAACTGAAGCCAGCTTCACAGCTATTGCAACACAACACAATGTCTGACCACATCCCCACCCAAACCAGACTCAGTCCAGATGTTGAAATCGATTCTATAACTGACATCGCGCAATTCTGCCACCATGATCCAGTGTCCTCTGACTGTCTATTACAGACATTAATAACCAGCCACAAATGAGCCTTGCAGTCGATGCCACATCTAGTTACTCTCAGAGATGAAGTCAGTCTGGGTCTCTGATTGCCTGGCTCCCGCTCTGTATGTTCTATTCAATGGGAGGACATTGATCCGGCTATATCCAGCCCGTGAGTTGGCTCATATCTCATCCAGCGCTATGATACAGCTAAATGCTCTCATGTGGGACCGTGTCGGCTAACAAAGAGCTGATGAACTGCAGGGGTGATGTGGTCATAACGTGGCGGATCGACCTCGGTCACACATATATGCATTTCATGTTAACCACATGATTATGCGACTGCGATTAATCCATTTCTTCATGTAGCTGCCTATTCCAACAGCAAGCAGGTTCAAAATACAAGATTAAAATCACCTTCATGGCCACCTGAGTCTTCAATTTAACTGACATTTAAGAGTAGGCAGACTCCAGATAAAAAAGAACATTCAATGTCCAGATTTGTGTCTTTACCTCAACGGTGGTCGATACAGAGCAGACAAAAAGAAGCTGGAGCCATGCTGTAAACCTGACACTCTAACATTATATTCTCTCTGAAATATCACACCCACATGGCCACTTTTCCTCCAAAGCCTGGACGACTGCACCCTAAAGTGTGTGGTCATCGTCTACTGTAGCACTGAACGACTCTTTTAGGCGAGTGATTGATTCCTCCCATTCAGCAGAGAGGGACAGAGTACTACGATATTATACTCAAGTAAATATAAATCATATATCTGGTGATATGACATGCTACTGTTAAATTAAAATTCCATTTTTATAGATTTTGCAGCCTGTGCGCACTGATTATCAATTATAAATATACAACAGCCTTGCCTTGTGTAGCCACACTAGAATTAACCAGAAAAGAGACAAAACTCGGGCAATTAAACACAAATGAGCAACAATAAATTAAAAAGAACCGCGGGCAGTAGGTTTATTAGCAGAATATGTAAGATATGGAATATAATATTCATAAGTATGTTTTCATTAGTGTTTAATCACCTGAAAATAAGAATTATTGTGTATTTCTTTAACCTTAGAATGAGCCCATTATATTTACATCTTCCATGGAGGACGCCATGTTGCACAGTTGGTCTTAACGGACAAATCAAACTCTGGCCTTTCACATTTTTTGCAAGATATTTTGAATCTCACCTTCAGATGCCACTAAATCCTGCACACTGGTCCTTTAACAGCAGAATAAAAATATTACTAAAGCAGGCAACACAAAGATTAATGAACAATATAGTAAACTCCACAGTGAATGTGGCCACAAACACACATATTGAGGGACCTGCACAGTTTTTACACACTACGACATACAACGGTATGTTGCCAAGCAACACGGTGGTTGTTGAGCTCGCTCTCTATCGTTGTACTCACCTGTCTGAACATCATTCTGTGAGCCTAGTGCACTGTGAAGTCCTTAACAATCTGCTCTTGGTTCAACTTCTTTTCCTGATCCTTCTCAGTGCATATTAGTCCTCTCAGCCGCTCTGTACGGGCAGAAACTGAATTTGAATGAGATAATTTAACATGTTCCACTGTGTAACTTGAATAGTTCCATAGAAAAATTGAATATGAACAGCACAATATGACAAATTAATTATATCTTTAAAGGAGAAATATATTTACTGTCATTTATCATAAAATGACCGTCAGAGATGAAGGTAAACGTGTTAAGTTGAAATACTTTTCTATCAACAAACCTACAGCCGGGGTGTTCCCCTTTGGAATTTCTACTCTGTGCTGGAATAACTGTTTCTGTGCCCGTTTCACATTAATTTATTAAAATTAAAATTAAAATTTTAATGGAGTTTGGCAGGCACTGACCTCATACTCCAGAGTGTGTATTTTCAGAGCAGTGGGCTTTTGTTTTCAGGATAACAGGCGTATCTTCACTTTGACAGACAACTGACAGATATAAACAGCTGATCAACTTTTGTTTTTGCTTATTATTGTCAAATTACAATGTTGCGCTCCTGTGTCTTGAGCTCCTGCAGTGATCCTGCAGCCTGCCTGAGCTTCTTTGACTCTGGGGAGGAAAGGGTGGAGGGAAGCAACTCACTTTCAACAATTGAATGTATATTAAATAGTGATTCTACCTTTTTAATATACCATACATGGCTCCATCTCAGACGGAAGTGCTCATTTCTACGCCATTGCTACATATTGCTCCTTTAAGTAAAAGTAAAATGACTCATTTTAATACATAAAGAGACTCTGCTATAGTAACAATAGTAAATGTAATTCATTACTTCCACCTCTGCTATAGAAAAGGCCTCCTAGCAGCACAGCCATTTAGCAGGTCGCCTGCGTGATATCGATCTGAAAAGCCTGAAATGAGGGAAATTGAATAGCACCACTGCTAATTACATAATAATGAAGGCAGCAGGGAAATAAGCTCACTCATTGTCTCACACTGCAACCTTGATTGCAAGGAAAGGAAAGATTTGAGCTCTGACTGTCGAAACCCATTCTGGCAAAGACGTCATTTGCCCCTCAACAGATGGCGCAGGTCTATAGCCCTTTGCAATTAGCCAGAGATTGCAATGCACATCAGCCTGATCGGCTATAGAGAGGGCTATTTGTGCCAGAGATATTGGCAGGTAGGCGTTTTAGCAGCTATAGATAGACATAAAAGGTTATCATGGATGGAGAAAAGGATTTGGCACAATGACTAACTGTATGCAATATTGATTTGTTTGAGCAGCACATCACTCTTAGATTTCCTCTTGTAAGACTAATGAACAGATTATTGATTTGATGTCCGCTCATCAAAAACTGGGACCGCCGCCAAGCTCCGCCATAATTTGACGGCTGCTCATCTTTTTGAACCCACCGTGACACCTGCATCTGCAATGCCGTCCCCTTGTGGTGCACTGACTGCAAGCATCTGGAGCTGTTAACCTCACGCCAAACGGGGGGGGGTCGTGGCTGTTCTGCACCACTTGGTGGCAATGTTGAGCCGCTGAACGGGCCGCGTGTGTGACGAGGGCTGATTCCTACCAGGAAGGTGGGAACGCTGCCAGTGATATGGCACAAAGCAGAGTCTCTGACTGTCGGGGTTTATGGTGAATCACAATGCAGCATCACAATGCAGATAACAGCACTACATTTCTCTGTTGTCTCTACGTTACTCCCCATAAAATCAAACCTGTGCATATGCACAAGCAGATACACACTGCAAATCAAATGAAATGTTGCTTCATGCTTGTTTTTCATAAGCTGACAGTTTTCAGTCTCTTTATTCGCCCACACACTCTCTCTCACACACACACGCACGCAGACAAACTGAGGGAAAACCCTCCAACAACACTGCAGCTAACAACAATTTGCATGCAGAGTCTCAGTTGTGCGATTGTGTTTGATCAGTTTTTTACGTCTTGACTTTCCCGAGAAAAAATAAAGCACATTTTGTTTTTTAACAGGTCATAATTGTACAACACCTCCAAGACAAATTAATCTTTGAATTAAAACTGAATAAACCGAGTCGATTGCGTGTAATACAAGTCAAACAGGCTCCCCCGAAAGTGCCCCGAGCGCTCTAAACTCTGCTTATCTGGCTTTGTTCATGTTTAAGAAGCAGCTGGGCAAACAGTCTCTCGCAAAGTCGAAGGAGCTCCACGAGATGGCCGCTGCCCTAATTGCATTAAGCTCATTGCTGACTCGCTTGGAATCCTCATTAGAGTTGAATCACTTATGATGAATTTTGCTTTAAGAAAATTTAACTTATGCCAAAGGAGCCCAGTGGGATGTGGCCCCGACCTGTGAGCTCTGCCGTGTAATGTTCAAAAAATTAAAGAAGCACACTATTGTCAGATTTGATATTGTGTTTTCAATACTCTGAGGATTTTTAATGACTTCCTTCATGAATAAGAAGAGGAGACAATGACCAGTGTCGTGTGTTATACTTCTCTAAGGCTGCACAAACAAGGATTCATTTTTAAACCTGATTAAATGATGGTTTCACTTTTGCTTATGTAGGACCAAACTTTCACTGGCTTGAAATGAAGGAAGACTTATTTAGACCTCACTTGAATTTTTATACTAAACCTAGATTAAATTCAGTTCTGTTGCATCAAAACTTTAAACTCCAAGGTTGAACTTTTAAAATGGCTGCCTTTGTGGGACGGATTGAACAAAATAATCAAGGTCCTCGAAGAAACCCAGAGTCATCCCAGCTGAATTGTAGGATGCATCTCTTCTTTCTTGTACTCCAGTTTATCTGTTAAAACAATCTGCCAGTTGCTGCCAGGCAGTCTCTTTCTTTTTTCCTTGCTGAGCTGCTGTCTGTTACTTCCATGAATTGGCTATATTGCTCCATTGATTTGGCAATCAAGTTTTTCTCAAAGGAGGAGAAATTAGAGTTTCTCTGCTGAGCCAGCGTGAGAAGTCTAACTGGGCACACTAACTTTTTAGCCAGCTAGCAAATAATATATTTTGTTAACTTTTGAACTAGTTAGCTAGTAAAAAGTGTGATGATTTGTTTACACAGGTGATTTTCTCTGTGTCATAAATTACAGCATTACAGTTGTTGTTCTTTCAGTGTAATGCATGAATGTAATGTTTTGTATAAGTTTTAGCTAGTTAGCAAAATATATTAAAGTGATAATCCACTCCTATGATGATAGTCCACTCAATATGTACTCACCCCTATGCTGATGTGAGGATGGGTGAAGATCTTCAGTTCACAAAACAATCCTGGAGTTTCAGCAGAAAACAGTCTTGCATCTAATGGCAGTGAATGGTGACCACGGATAAAATGTAAAAAAAAAAAAGAAAGAACACAAAACAAACACAAAATGTCTCCATCCTGCTTATGTGGTGTAATCCAAGTGTCCGTGAGCCACAAGATTAAAATTTAATCACAGAAGACGCCATTTACGCCATGTTTTTAGTCGAAATGTCGACTGTAGCATGTAGCCGGTAGCATGTAAACATGGCGTCAATCTCGCGATATTTTCACACATGCATCCATTAAGAGATATATGAAGTCTCGCGATACATCTATGCTATTTTTACATGCTACCTGGGAGGCAACAGTTGACATTTCAGCTAAAAACATGGTGTAAATGGCACCTTTTGTGGTTAAATTTTAATGTTGCGGCGCACGGACACTTGGATTACACCACATGAGCAGGATGGAGACATTTTGTGTCCAGATTTGGCTGCAACCCTGTTTTCTGCTGAAACTCCAGGATTGTGTTGTGAACTGAAGATCTTCACCCATCATCACATCGGCATAGGGGTGAGTACTTATTGAGTGGATTATCATGGAGGGGTGGAATATACTTTTAAGTTTTGTCCAAGTTTTAGCTAGCTAGCAAACAATGTAATGCTTCATTAATGGTTTAGCTATAGCAAACAAACAATGTAATGATTTGTTAAAGAATGCAGGGCAGCCAAGAGCGAGCGAAGCGAGCATCTCCAAATTTAGTTCTACTTTTCTAGATTAAGTCATTGTAAACCTAGTTTTGCTAAACTCTGATTAGAGCTCGTTTAAAAATAAAATTAATCTTCGCTGGTGCAACCCAGTCTAAACGCCTTGTAAAATCCACTCTGATGTCTTTCAGAGGAAGGAGACGACACATGTAGTGGTGCTTTGTGGAGCTTATAGGTGGAGAGAAACCTGCCAACCCCTTCACCTCTTCCTCCATTCTCTCTGCTCCTGCCTGGAGGAGTCTCATTTAGCCATCACTGATACCAAATCAAGTTACTGCGGCCTGGGGGATTGACACAAAATCAATGGCGTCGCATCTGCAGCGGGGATGCCTCGCATATTTAATATTCCTGAGGCTGCAGGACAGTGGGAGGGAGGGAGGGAGGGAAGGAGGGAAGTAAACCTCAGCAGCGGGTGAGTGTGTTTTGACTGATGGACCTGTAGATCGTATCTTGTGACCCTCAGACTTATCTATGTACAACCTGCACGGCCAAGTCGCTGCTGCTGTCAGGAGTTCCGTGAGAAAACAGAACGGTAACACGCTCATCCCTGTCCCTGCTTTATTGTTCCTTTGTCTTTCATTCCCTTGCTGTTTCTTTTTCTTCTTTTTTTTTGAAGATTAAAACCAGCTCTTTGGTGAGCCTAACATTCGCTCTTTGAGGTATTCATGAAAGTGCATATATGATAGGCTATAAAAGTATGCATGCATAAATGGCTGCAATACAGAGCTTTTCTCTAAATGCAGGCTATCATCTCTCTGAAAGGTGAGTTATATTTCATCACTGAATGCATCAAATAGCCTGCTTTCAGCCCAGAGCGCCTCAATAACCCTATGATTTTAAGCCTTTTGAAGCTTTATGTCCTTCATTCATTTATTCATTTGTTTGATGTTGCTTTTGTGTGTAGAACAGGTTACACAGCTGATTTATGACTGAAGGACAAGACTTAGTTTAGTTAGTATTTATTATGCTTGGCCAGTGATGGAAAGTAACTAAATACATTTAATCAAAGTATTATACTTAAGGACATTTTTGAGGTACTTTTATTTTATTTGAGTATTTCCATTGTATACGACTTAATACTTCTACTCCACCACATTTTGGAGGCAAATATTGTACTTTTTTTTTTACTCCACTGCATTTATTTGATAGCTTTAGTTACATCAACTAATAAAACATTATGTATTATTATAGATTCATCTACCCAACAGTATATAAAATGGCTGAAATTAGCTCCAGCTTTACCAGCTACAACATTAATTATACTCATTATAATCCAGTAATAAAATAAGTATCACTCTAAAATCGGCCATTCTGCATCATGGTGATTACTTTTACTTTCAGTCCTTTAAATATATTTTAATGCTAATACTGTTGTACCTTTATTAAGTACAATGCAGGGTGCACTGAATCCAGGACTTTTACAGTTACTGTCTGGGCTGCTTTAGAATTTAAAGTTGGCTGAATTTGAAAAGACAAGTTGAGCTAATATTATAATGATTCAAAACAAACTATTTTTATATTATTTTATATTATTTATTATTATATATTATTTGACTTTCTAGTCAAATAAACTTGATATTAATTCAGCTGAAAATTTGCTCAATAAGCTTAAGATATTAAGTTAAACCGACAACTCTTTAGTCACTGATAAACAATTAACATTCATTAGAATTTCTTAACTTTTAAGTAACTAATGTGATTTAAAGAGTTTTATCTCTTAAACAATGCATGCTGGGAAGTCAGCTAATATACTAATCATGTTTCTTTTGAAAGTTAATTTAATGAGTTGATTGAACTCTGTAC
>JAJHUR010072967.1:7748-20765 GCA_027495735.1 Lutjanus campechanus
AAAAAAAAAGCACCTCTTTCGTCCCCTCCTCCACAGAGAGGTCAGTGGCAAAAATAAACAAGAGTAACCCCTGGAGCTAGTAAGAAATCAGCATTTTGTTCATACTTTCAAACAGGAGCTCAACTGTATCACCCTGAATTCCCGTAAATCTCCAACATGCAGCTGCACGTTACTGATTTTCTTGTTCCAGTCAGTTGAAAGCAGTGGACAGAGGAGCAAACTGCTCAGGTGTGATCACATCAGCTGCATCTCTGCTGCAGATGCGACGGGAGAAACCGAACCTGACATTGCAGAACTGAGAAGTAATTAGAGGCCAGGCGGCCGCGCTCCTTCGGCTGACACCAAATCAATGCAGTTTTTCCGCGTTATCAATTAAAGACGTGTAATTACAAGCGTGGAGAATTGCCTCTCACAAACAGTCAAGCCGGAGACGGCTCGCTCCTGACCGGCTCCTTGATATGCTGCACCTTGACCCCGACGCCTCGAATGACAACTTGGAGCCGCAACAACCGAGTTGTTTATGGATTTTATGGCGCTCGCTCCAAACACCTGAGCGATAAACTCAGTGTAGCGTGCAGCACCGAAATGCCGTTCACTTGGTAGCGAGCCAAAGTGCAAAATGTATTACTCAAGAGCCCAGCTCCCAATTGAAGCCAGCTGGGTTTGAACCATTAGCTGGTACAAGCAGAGACAACCTGGTTGCTGAGTGCGCCGACACTCCTGGGTAAATGAAACAGGGCTCCCTTCTCTCCTCCCAACATCCACCCCCTCCACCCCGCGGCCTCCCATCAGCACCTGGGAAAATGGATTTGAAACGAGGGCAGCTCCCCACCCCACCCCTTCCCCCAAATGAGCAGATGGAGGCTTCCGCAACGATTATCACCACATTACCTGGGAGTCTGTTGACGAACAGGAACAATACAGGCGGCGCTAATAAACCCCAATCAAACATGACACCCCCACTAATGTTGCTCACTTCTCTATCCCTACAAGGCAGAACTAGTCGCACTGATTCGTTTTCATCAAACGGCCCAGCTACAGCTGCATTCTCCACGAGCGGGGGAGAGTCAGGAGAGGTGATTTCTTTCAGGTCTCAGCTTTGGATCACGTTTAGATCATAAAAGCATGGTGGAGTCATTAGCAAGACACATACAGCAGTGTTTCCTCATGGATTTTACTTTTGCCATAGAAGCATTCAAACCAGGCCTGTTCAAGTGCTGGGCCGTGGGCCAGATACGACCCTTTTGATCAGGCTGGCATGTGTGTGATATGACACATCTGAACCATAGGCTGTATGATAAGCACCAATATGGTATTGATTACGTGTTTTTAAAGCACCTGTGCTTGGCTGCAATAAGATTACACCCACTCCTGCCATTTGATGGGCTACAGAGAAACTCACTCTTAAGGACACTCTTAAGCTAAAAACAAGCTTTAGAATGTCTCTCAAAGCTGAAGAGACCTAAAATTTATTGTGAAAATCACCAATTCCAGAGCGAATGGACTGACTGACTAGTATTTATTAGTATTATTTAGTAGTATTAGTAGTATTATTAGTGTTTATTTACTTGGCCGGCCACAACAGGTAATAAAAAGGTGTGCTTATTGTGCAACGGATGCATGGCTATGATGAAAGAATATAATATGAAGAGGCAAGGTTTGTCTTTTTTCTTTCGTTTTCTCATTCTAAGTTTAAGTTTCATTAACTGCGATTAATTGACAAAGTACTGTGTGGACCTCCAATGCTCAGTGATTTTTCTATTTGGCCGACCTGCTGTCAAAGTTGAACAGACCTGATTTAGACGATCGTGAGTCTCTGAAACTTCCTCTTCTGTTAGAAGCTGCAGCTCAGCATAACTTCCAAAGATTTATATGATGTGAGCGCACTTGAGTGTATGTGGCAAAGTTTTCATTTTAAGCTCACTTTGGACAAGGTACTGAAGCTCACGCAGACAGAAACACTTCAAGTTACAGCAACTGAAAACAATATCATAACAGGCAGAGCACGGACACACACAACGTCTTCAGAACTGCACAAATCACAAGGGTTTTCATTTGAAAGCTTCAAAGTTTGTAGGTATGGATGTGTCAGTGTACAAGGATGGACAGAAAGTGATGCTTGCCAGCCCTCAGTTTAGAGCATAAAGTTTGCTGAAGGTGTTTTTGCATGAAGACAGATTTTCAGGATTTTTGTTTTAGTTCTTTTCAGTGTGAATTGTAGCATACTACATGATAATTGGTATTTTTGGAGTTGTTGCAGAGGTTTCTCTGGTATGTATCATACAAGTCTTCTCCCCCAACTTCACACTTCTCTTCCTCTCTTTTCTTTTGTTTTAGTGTTAGTGCTCAGTTTTCTCCCTCGGGGAGTCGAACACTCTCTCTGTGTCTCTCTCATGCCTCCTTTTTATACCCAAAAAAGCCCAACTGTAACAACAGTGGTCTCTAAACAACCGAGGGATTCCAGACGACTGACCTCAGAGCTGTTCATCCACCGCTGAGATACAAATATTTACCCCTATCGCATTCAGCTCAGCGCTGAGGGCCGCCCCACCACGAGAAACGCTCCCCTGATTGGGCCCCGCCTGGCTTGAATGCCCCTGGAAAACAAATAAAACTGGCCCTCATTTTGTCTCTTCTCCTTCTACCAACCAACCTAAAGATACGCATCAATGCACTGAGTGACAACTGGTAAAGAAACATCACTTCATAACCCACTTTTCTGTTGTACTTCATGGAGGGTAGTTTAAGCTGCAATTTGGAGTTTTAAGTGTATATTTATGAGAGACTCGGGTAGTTTGGAGACTAAATTGATCAGATTACCAGAACAAAACCTCTGTGGATAAAGCAAATAAATTACAGTTGCAATGTTTAGTTAACTTGATAACCTAGTTAAGTGACTTACTTACTTTTCAATAACATTAAGGCCAAGGTCTGAAGTTCAAACTTTACCACTGAAATGTTTAATATATTGCATCTCTGCCATTTAATAATGATTTAGTTTTGCTGGTGCGGCCTGATCAGGTGGTGACTTTCATTGCAGACTGGGGCAGTTTTGTGAAGTGTCTGAACAAAGACTCAGAAAAGTCCAAGGTGATTGTATTCTACTGCATCTTGGAGTCTTGTGCATGACTGCCTGGATTATTCGCCCTAACATAGGTGAACATGGACAGCTGAAACCACGGACATGTCGTAGTTCTGTTTATACTACTTTCTGGAGTCATTTTAAAAGGAGCCAGTTGAGGTGGTTCAGCATTTCATTAGGATGCCCCCTGGATGCCTCCCTGTGGTGGTATTTGGGACAAATCCAACTGTAGAGAGACGCACACAACTCACTGTAGGAATTTGTTATCCCATCTGGCTTGGGAATGTCACAGAATCCCTCAATAGCATCTGGGCGTCAGGGCTACCTTATTTAGCCTGCTGCCACTGTGACTCAGAGAGGCAGAAAATGGACTGATGGATGGGTGGATGGATTCTCACTAGAACTCCAATGGAGGGAAGGATGGAATGGGACTAGAACTCAAATGGATGGATGGATAGATGGATGGATTTTGACTAGAACTCCAGTGAATGGATGGAATCAGACTAGAACTCCAATGGATGGAGGCACAGATGGATGGAATCGGATTAGAACTCCAATGGATAGATGGATGGATGGATTCTGACTAGAACTCCAATCAATGGATGGATGGATGGATGGATGGATGGATGGATGGATTATGACTAGAACTCCAGTGGATAGATGGATGGATTCTGACAAGAACTCTCATGGATGGATGGATGGATGGATGGATGGAGGGAGGGAGGGATGGATGGAGAGAGGGAGGGAAGGAGGGAGGGAGAGAGAGAAGAATGGGTGGGTGGATGGATGGATGGATGGATGGATGGATGGATGGATTCTGACAAGAACACCAATGGATGGATGGATGGAATCAGACTAGAACTCCAATGAATGGATGGATATATGGATGGACGGACAGACGGACGGATAGATGGATGGATGGATATTGTTCACGTTTACCAGTTACCAGAGTCCAGCCACTGACACTTAACTAAACCAATACAATTTTCACCACCTTTAAGAAATGTTTGTTTAACTGCAGCATCAGTGTGCAGCTGAGCTACATAGTACCTAATCTTAAAGTAAAAGTGTTCATTTATGGCCTAATTGACAAATGAACTGATGCAGCTCCTTGCGTACATTCTAGTACTTAAAATTTTGCACTGATGATTGAGTTTTTATTGCTCTATAACGAGGTATTGACTCCCTGTCTGCTCTTATTAGCTTATGTTTCCCAGGTGGTGTGTGTGCTGTGATTGCACATGTTTTATTGTAAGCCTTAAACATCTCTGCAAACAAAATTTGATTTGATCTCAGAATAAAAACACCAGAGGTGTTGTTTTTTCGTCCTTGTGCTTTGATTTTTTCCCTCTTGTTTCTGAAAAATTAGGATGGATATGCAGCCTGTGTTGCTTGTATCACCGAAGAAAAAAAGCCCAAAAAGATTATATTCCTCAGATCTGGGTGAATTGGATAAATCACTGTGCTCTGTAAAAACACCACTAAGGGTCTGAAAAAGCCAGAGTACACAATATATTCCTTTTCAAAGCACCCGCTGCAGTAGTTTGTGTTTGACACTGATCAAGCATAATCATCAGGCGATCAGGGCTTGTGTGTGCATGTGTGTGTGAAGAGCACACACTGACATACACACACACACACACACACACACACACACACACACACACACACACACACACACACACACACAAAGAGCATCTCCCCCTCTATCTTCCCAGTGCAAGTAGAGCTAACCACTCCAGGGAGCTGGAGACTCAATTAATGACATACATACAGCACTTGCAAGATGTCAGGAAGAAAGAAACACAACTGCACATATGCACATTAAAGGCTGTTCTATACAGTGTGTCTGTGTGTGTTTTGTGTGTGTGCAAATCTTGTACTCGCATGCGTATAGCGCGGTATATAGGCTAAGGCCGGCCTCTGGGAAATAGTGTATGTTCTACTGCATTATCCGCCTTGGAGCCTTAACATATCTAACGTGCTGTAACACACTGTAACCTGTTTTGAACTTAACACTGTTCCTATATATTAAATTCAATGCAAACTGCACTGCGGCTTATCAAACATGGACAAATGCTGTCGCTTGTGAGTGAATATTCAACAAGGGTTAACTGTGAATTGTTTAAGATAGAATGAATGTGAATCTGTGTGTGTTTTTATGTTACATAAGCATGACGTACAGCAGCAGTCAAAGAGAATATCTCCGGCAGATTCTTTCTGCAGCAAAATACCCTAATTCCTTGCAAAGGATGACTTTGATTTGATCAGATTTTCGCTTGGATTTATTGTAACCACTGACTGAAGCTGGCTTGCCGCCGCGAGAGGACACTGGCCACTACTTCATCATAAACACGGTCCTCTTGTGAAAAGCAGAGCTCAGAAAACCTTTGAATTAGAGGGAAGTGAAGAGAAATTGGGCAGAAAACAAAGATGAGCTGCTGGTTATGCACTAGAGCCCCTCAAAGTAGGTAAGAAGAGAAAAGATGTTTGTGCACTGAGTGCTGCCTTTGTGAGACTGTTCATACACTTACCTTTGTCGTTGCTCCAAAAGAAAGCTCTGACAGTAGACTGGGGGCTGCAAGAGAGAGACAAAAAGGGGCTTAATAATCTCATAATATAAAAGCCACTCCTTGTATGATTTTATAAATAGAACAATAACTTTTTGTACAGAAATAACAATTCTCAAGTTCAGTACAAGCTTTCTGTATGTTTTAAGGCAATACATGCTCACAGATGCTGCTTGAAGAGCTCATCCATGAGTCAATCATTAAGTTCTTCAAAATATCAGAGGATCCAGTCCAAGTCTAGTTATTTAGTTCTAGTTGATTTAGTTTAGTCCCATACACCATGTTTAAATCCAAATGTATTGCATTTTTTTTTTTTTTACCAATTATGAGTATATCAGCAAAAGAAAATACAACTGAATGCTTGCTTGTCCATTACTGTTATATGATTATTAGGACTTAAGGTTAATCGAGATAAGAAGTAATCTGCAATTCAATATTACTTTTGATTTTTTCGATTTATGCATTCAAAAACTGTCATTTACATCTTAAAATTCTTCTTTAATGGTAACAGGTGTGATGTAACGTCTGGTAAGCTATGCTGCATTGTTTTTGAAATGTTTTTTTGTCCTGACACACTCTGCAGTCGGCGGAGGTGGAGAGAAAAAACAAACACAGGGAGACTTGCTGATTCTGCTTGTCAATTTTCAATTTAATATTGAGATTATGATTGCGCAAAATCTCCAGTTGAAAAACTGCTGCAGAAGAAGAAGGTGCAGCAAGATGACGTAGTTAAAGGAGCACCAGTTGAATCTTAAATAGCAAAAAAAAAAAAAAAAAAAAAAAAATTTAGAAAACAGGGTGGAAATCAGACATTTCTTTTAGTTTGATGTATTATGTGAGGAAGGCTCCATCAGATCTGTGTGGAGCGATCATGAATGTATTATAGAGCCATGGGAGTGATGAGGAGACTGTCGGAGTGGAAACAGCTGATCAGTAATGTGAGTTCTCTACATCAGACCTTTTCAGAAAAAGTGTTTCCATCTCTCATTAACTTTTCCCGAAACGATTTTGCAAAATTGAATTATTATTATTTTATTTTTGTTTTAGAATTTTGACATTTCCATCAACCTTTTTAAAGTGATACTTCCACATGCCCATAAAAATACCTTGATGGAAACATGGCTACAGATGCATGTATTTCTCTACCTTTTTATCACTGAGCTAAGAATGAACAAACTTGAAATTCTTTCAGTTTTCTTTTTATAGGAGAAGGTGTTTTTTTTTTTTTTCAAAAGTGGACATCTCTTTTTGGAAGTGAACTCTTCATTTCACACCTCTATGCTCTTCCACACACCAAGGCCTCACCTCCTTACTCTGCCTCCCCAGCTTAGGCATGGTCGGCTGCAGTCGAGGGGTCGCCACTTGGAGGAAGACGGTGGCTGCTCACAGATCCCGGGGGTCAGAGGTCATCCCTGTTCTCCTGGCAAAAGGTGAGAGGACCAGAGCACGGGTCAGTGGTGCTGAAATCTCATTTAAGAGATTGACCCCCGAGGGCCGGCTCGAGCCGGTCCGGCGCTCGGAGATGTCGTCACCGGGGATGATGTATAGGTTTGGGCTGAGAGAGGAGCCCTGACGCCGCACACACATCAACACATGCACACACCTAGGTCGACAGGCGCTGATGCACAGAGCTTCAGAGCATGTCAGGGAGGTAACACATCTTTCATCAGATAAGATGAAACTTTAAATGAGCCTCGTGTGGAAACAACAGCAAATAATATCAGAGCAGAAGAAAACAAGGATACAGATAAGAATAAGGACAGGGTCAAAATCATACACAAGAGATAATTTCAACAAGAAACAGGTTAAGTAGAAATGTTTGGGTCACAGTATGAGAAGGCGGGGGCTGCAGTGGAGCAGCAAAAGGAAAATATATCAATTCACATTATAGAAACTGTACTGTTTTATAATTTGTCTCGCTAAAATCAGCACAATACACTAATATATTGTGTTATATAAGATGGATCCAACCTAAAGTTGAATGATTAGTTGACCAAAAGAAGATTAGTTCCCAACTATTTTGATAATTGATTCATCTTTGTCATTTTTCAAGACAATGTGAAACATTTGCTGGTTCCAGCTTCTTAAATGTGAAGATTTGCTACTTTCATTTGTTTTTGGGTTTTGGACTGTTGGACAAAAGATGCAATTTGAAGATGTGATTCTGGGCTCTGGGAAATTATGATGAGCACTTTTCACAATTTTTTGACATTTTATGGTCTAAACAAACTGATTAATTGTGAATAAAAAACAGCAGATTGATCAGTTAGAAAGTTGATGACTGTGTAAAACAGGTGCTGTGTGATGGGCAGTGTACAATTTGTTGGTTGGTGGCAGTCTGTGCATTTATGTATGTATGTATGTACTGTATGTATGAACTTCTGTATCTTTTAAGTAAGGGACAATGTACAGTGAGCAGGTCATTATTGTGAAATAAAGGATGATGCCAAACGTGACGCAAAGGGGTCTTGACTCATCCTAAAGGGGTTTATTTCATAATAATGACCTGCTCACTGTACATTATCCCACTTACTACATGATTAAGTACCAAAAATATCAATAATTTGACACAAAATATTAATTTTAAAATGATTTTAGTGATTTAATAGTGATTTTATTGTTCCTCCAGAGTCTATGATCCAAACCGTGTCCATTGCAACAGCCTGTTCTTCATAACAACAGTCTGTTATAAAGAATTAACAGACATTAGAATGCTCTAATTGACCAATCAGAATCGAGCATTTACCAAAGCCATGTAAAAACAGCAGATGCTGTATATATCCAAGAGTAACTTCCTTTGGGATAATCAAGTTTATATTATCTAATTTTTATAAAGTCTGTAATTTTACTCTTCAAGTATGCATTGCAATGTGTATTCTACTTAGTAACTTTCATCTGCATTTTTAAAATTAATGCAAATTAATATGATCACAAATGGGCCGATAAAAACCATGACATACAAACAAAAAACAAAACAAAACAAAACACTAGAGTTAAAAAGTAACTAATACTAATACTTTTTACTTCAGTAGTTGCTCAACACCAGGAGTTTTACTTTTAGTTGAATAATATTTTAGCAATATACTAACACTACTTACTTGAGTATAGACTCTAAAGAACTAGACTAGAAAGACTAGAAAGAAAAAGATCCAGCATTAATGAGTCAAGTTTCACTGCTGTTTAGACAAATTTAATTTTAGTTCCAGTTGTCAGTTCTGTGTTGAGGTTCTGTTGTGTTTTTGCATAAAAATCTTGCTCAGTGCACCTTCGATCTAAATTAAACATGCCGCACACTGTGGACAGGCAGTGTTTTAAGATCAGAAGGCTTCAGTTGAGGCTCACTAGCAGCATTTAACCTGATGTAAGATGGCAGATTATGAAGCAAATTGAGATACAGTGAGTTACAGTGATAAATTTCAGGTGGCAGGCTAGATAAGCTCATTGTGTCACTTTTCTATTTTCTTTAATCAGCTCTTGGTAAAGTGCCAAATGGAATCAAAGCAACGGGTAAGTGTCTGAGTGGAAGGAAGAGTGTGTACGTGTGCATGTCTTGTACTGTGTCTTTGTGAGGACTGATGACTTTAAGAGTGAGGACATTTAGGCCAATTATCACGTCTTCAAAGTTCATTCAAGGGTTAAGAATTAGTTTTAGGGTTAGAAAGTTATGATAAGGTTTGACTATGTCATATGTTCTTATTTTTATCATGAATAAACAGATTTGAAAGCTGAAAATGTAAAGCATTTATCTCTCTTTCTGACTCATTTTCTATCCCTTTCATCACTCTCTTTGTTTCTTTCTTTCACTCGTTCTCTCGACACTCCTGTCTTCCTGTCAGTCTCATGCATCGCGGGTACCACATGGTCTCGTACACGCCATTTGTGTTACTTTCTTGAATTATTGCGAGGAGCACGGGTGTTGCAGCGAACAGACGGGAACAAAGACAGTGAAATGAACCCCTCATTGATCTCCGTATTGAGAACATCTGCCCCGAACCTGAGGGGGGTTGGGAGACTCAGAGGAGTTGTGTGGGAAGTTGCATGCATACCAAGCAGCAGAGTTCAGGTACGTACCGCCGAGTTAATGTGGTGTTTTTAATTGAGAGTTCATTTGCAAAAGTAACGTGAACTCTTTTAACCCTCAGGCAGCCTTTTAAGTAAACGTGTTATCCTGTAATAACCCTTAAATTACCTACTATAACAGATGTGGAGGTCATAAAGAGGAGATAAAAATTAATTTTCGCAAAAAGCGCTTACATTTTCCTTCCCCTAACAACACAGTGCTAAGATTATTTACACTACTTTTATCCAGCACTTTTCAAATAGGACTTAAAATGGAGAAAAACAGAGGGTTTTCAAGGCTCTTCAGGTCCAGTGTGTAAGATTTAGGGGGATCTGAATCAGAATCTACTTGCTAGTCCAGTCTTTTTACTTGCCCCTAACTGCTTGACAAGATAATTGCCATGTTTAATCTAGGGCAAGATATACAATATTGATTAATCTCCCCATTATTTTCAAGAGTAACTGATCAATGATGATAATCACTCAGTCATTTTGTCCACAAAATGTCAGAAAATAGTGAAAAATGTCCATCTCAGTTTCTCAAAGTCCAAGATGATGTCTTTAAATGTCTTATTTTGTCAGTACAAATACCAAAGTACAGGATACATCCATATTTGAGAGGCTGAAAACAGCATTTTCTAACATTTTTGCATGAAAAATGACTAATCAATAATCAAAAATAATTTAAATGTTTAATTCTGGCATTTTAAGAGTTGCCCTCAAATATAAATTTAAAATGGTTCAAATTACCGCCTTGGCTATCCCTAGTGTGAAGAGACCCTGGATTATTTACATGATAAATATGTGTTTATTTTTTAAATATCTTTGTTATCATCAATACCAGTATATGGTAACATCACTTATGTATGTAATAGTAAGCATCTAAAAGTATTCATTCAATTAATCATTCCATGAACCAAAAAAAAAAAAAAAGTCTGGGCCAACTCAATAACTGTTATACTGCTCCAGACTCCAACTTTTTAGTAATTTTATGCTGCAGAACAGAGGAGTTGTTGGTCTACCTCTGCCTTGATTTGCAGCATGTAAAGTTAGTTTGAATCTGTTAACATGTTAAAACAAAGTCACACAACAACACAAATAAACTGACAGGTTGAGGCAGCGGTAGAGCAGCAACTCCTGAAAAATCACTTGTAAAAATTGTTGTTTTTTTCTCAAAGAAGTGGTGGTGTAGAAGAAAGCACAGATGCCAATTTCAGTTCCCTGTCAGAAAGGAGTGAAAATAGGCTTTCTACTAGTTGTTATTGTTTATTTTCATTCAGATTTCAATACTCCAGGCTTTAAGCAAAGAATATTTATAAAGTAGTCCAATTTTGGTGTCAGGCTGTGAGCCTAAAAGACAAAGAACTTCTTGACTTTTCAACAGTTATATGTACACAAGACAAAACTACTGTAGGGAGGTGGAGTGATTTGGCTCTGCACCCAGAGGAGCAGAAAATACTGTAGACCACAATCCAACAGAGCCACAACAAAGACGGAGCTTTTAATGGGAAGGGCTTTTGCAATTTGCAGATTTTGTGGCCAAAATTCATGAACCACTTGGCCGGTTGGCTGTATCCAAGCAACAGGGTCACACCCTATCTTTGGAAGCTGTCAAAAGTTATTCTGGGGAATGCAGGAAAGTAACTGAAGTCCAATTAGACAAGGCAGTTTGAGAGAAAGCGGGTTCAGTAGAAATGTAAGTTAAACCACTTCATCAGAGAATAACTCCTGGAATGCATTGAAATCACAGATTGATGATATCTACAGGAGTAACACTATCCAAGGGAGGGGTTTTCTTTTAACTGCCAGCTGCTGGAGGTTTGCGGTGCAGCTGTTATTAAATAAATGTCCCATCTTAAGCTCGGTATCGGGATGGCGTGGAGATCAAACGTAGGAGGCCTGTTTGAAACCTGCCTTAATTATAATAGTTCAGATATTTCATTTCGTGTTGTAATCCTGATGCTGTATCCGTTTCAAACACGGCGAAGGCTCTGATGGACCTGACAGTTTCCCTTACGTCCAGGCGCTGGACGGGAGCACGTGCAGCCCGAGCGCGGCCACATGTGGAGCTGATTATGTGGGGCTCAGTGTTTACGGTGGGCCCAGATGTTGGGTGTTTAACATGGCACGGGCCGCGCAGCGAGTTTTGACAGCTCGCGGTTCAGCTCGACCTACACTTTGGTTGTTGGGCCGCTGAGACAAAATGTCAAACACGCAGATAAGGGCCAAGTAAATGTGATTACAGCAATTCGGCTTCTCCGATGCCCGGCCAATCTGTCCAATGTCGGTCAACACCTCTCCTGTGTTTGGAGGGAAAGATCCAAGGCTGCGGGGCTTCCTGAAAACCACCCACTGTTTAAGTAAAATAGATGGATGGATGAATAAATACATGAGTAATATTCTGAAAAGGAACGAAAGGAGGGAGGGATGACGACTCATACAACATTGATTAGCTCGTCATGTACGGGTAGGTGAATGAAAGAATGGAAGAATGAGTCTGTTGGGAGGTCAGCAAGGAAGGAAAGAAGGAAACCAGTCATGGTGATGAGATGCATGCATCAGAGAATGAGTGAATGAATGGGTGGGTGAGAAAACTGCTAAAAGGAAGGAAGGTCAAACAGAATCATCTGTTTGGTAAGTCACTGATAAGCTTGGCAATGAAATCTTAAATAATGAGTAAATGACTGGGCACAAGAATTTTTTAAAGGAATGAACAAAAACAGAATCATCTATAGAAAGAAAAGAAAACAGAGATGATTGTAGGTGTGTAAGGCCCTGTTTACACCTGGAATTAACATAGGACTTGGAAAATGTCCTTACATTTATGCTTGATATATGCCGCACAGTGGCATACGTTTCAGCTGCATTCAAAATACTATTTAGTCATAGAAGAATGCAATTAATGGCTTCAAATGTCTCTTAATACATGCAGCATGTTTTGTGGATGAGGTTTAACATTATCAATTAATAAACTGCACAATTTTACACATTTGAGTGTTTTCTTACTGTTAAATTAAAATTTGTGTTTAATCGACAGGGAAATTAGGCACCAGGCACATACCTAGTTGCAAAGACCTTGATGCTGACTCTTGTTGCGCTGACTCTTCGGCAAAAACTGAAATCAAACACAAGTGCACAAGAATCCATTTTGCTTGTTGATGTGGCTTCTTTGTCTTATTCCAAACTTTAATATGATGCTGTTGGTGAATGAATGAGTATGCACTTGCGCTACTGCAGAGGACATCAGTTGAGTAGGCGGTCTTTCACTGTGGCCCAGGAGAAGAAAATGTGGTCACATGCGGCCCA